>QANX01007146.1:11319-41328 GCA_003254975.1 Ochetophila trinervis | reverse complement strand
AAATTTTAATATTTAATTTGTATAATTGATATTTATAATTTGAAAAAATTATATTTGTCCAAGTTAATTAAAATTGATAAATTTTATCAATTTATATACTATGTGTACCACAACTAGTGATCTTCAAAATTAATTTTTTTTTATTTTTTAATAAATTAAAAATAAAAAAATAAAAATAAAAAGTTTAAAATTTATTTATGTATTTTTACTTTTAATTTTTGATATAATTAAAAATAAAAAATTTATATTTAAAAGACAAGTATAGCACATGGACTCTAAAAGAATCTATTAATTTTAATTAAATTTGATTAATGTATAATTTTTTTAAAATATAAGATATTAATTATATAAATTAATTATAAAAACTTTAATATAAATAAATTTAGTTTTAAAAAATATTAAAATACATTTAAACTTGAAAAATAACACTTAATACAAATCTAATGTTTAATTAACTCTTTATATAGACCGAATCTAAACTGAAGTTTATAAGCATATAGATATGGTAAGTAACAACATCTCTGATATATATATACTAGTTGGTCCGTAATAATATCTGCCTTCCAAAATCTTCATCATATATATATATAATTAATTAATGTTTCGCCATCTTATTTCATTAAAAATCATAAGAAGTCTGAGCTTGTCTGAAAGTTGATGATGATCACGGTGATGCATTAGCAGATCTAGGAAACAATAATGGACCCACATATATACTATAATAATTAATTAACATGAGTTCCGCTAATTCATCCCTGCCGTTGAAAATATGGCGGGGCCTCCCTTGGCCTCAAATTAAAGTAATTATTGACTTAGAATGAGAGTCTATTTGAGATAGTTTCTAAAAAGTTAAAAATAATTTTTAATTTTTTTACAGGTGTTTTAAGCAGAGGAGCTTTTAATGATATTTTCAAAAAACACTCCTAAAATAGCAGAAAACAAATTATGTCAAATTATACGGTATAATATATACATATCTCCTATCAAGCTAATCAAAAACTTCATTCTACGAATAAGTTTAAGCAAGTATAACATAGATTCTTAATAATTATAATATTTTATTCCCTGCTGTTGAAAAAAAAAAAAAAAAGATTATATAAGCGTGAGTAGTGGAAGTATCAACTTCAGCGATTTGGCTTTGATAGGAGATGTTTCTCTGTTACAACTCTACCTTGCTATTCATCAAGACTCTATCACTAGCTAGATGATCTGAGCTCGAATCGGACCATTCTAATATTAAAATTATATATATCTGAATACATATTACCACTGCATATCGATAAATAATAATTACGTGTAAAAATCCTTTAAGTAGTAATATTACCTTATAACCAACCAATATATAATGCTTGAAATTTTCAAATGATCACACACACACACACATATATATTTAAGTAATTGCAGATGCATATTAATGGAGTTTTCCTACATGCACATTATCAAATAATTGATATCAACAAATATTAATAACTAACCGTACGTCCTTAATTAATTTGTTTGGAATAAATCAAACAAATTGCAGATCGATATTAAGAACAATCTAGCTAATAGTAGTCTAATTAATAACTAACTGCATGCAGAGTACCAATATATGCAACATTATGCAAATTAATTAAGCTACGAAAATAAAATTAAAAATTAAAAATTAAAAATTTACGAACGAAGCTAGGCAGTGGGGTGGTGGGTAATGGATGTTTTAGAATCCTTCTTGCCACGGCGACGATTGAATAAAGGCTGAGAGAGACCTGGCAATTCTCTGTGCGTAATGGCAAAGCAGAGCTTGGAGGTTATGAGGTGGCGGAAAGTCCAGAGAGTAACAAAATGGCGATGCTCGTGGAGGCGATGCTTGCGGCACAAGTCTCGCCACGCTGTCCCAGACAGAACGTACGTCTTTGACGTCCAGAACTTGAAGGACATCCCGAACTCCTCGCCGTCTTTATCGTAGAGGGTCACCGGGACTCCAACTTCTGCCTTCTCGATGCTTTCGAGCAGCGGCTCCACGCAGGCCCTGACGTGGCATTTGTTGATGGCCAGCCTGGCCTGGTCGTCCTTGACGTCGCTCGCCGTCAGCTGCTTCTCGAATGGTCGGCTGCGTCTTCCGATTGCGCCGACCAGCGTCGGTATCGGTGGGATTTCCGGAGCCACGTAATTGTTGATTTCCATCAGAATTGAATTTGGGATTAATGCTGCAGTGGAGGGATTGTTGGTTAAAGTTGGTAGGGTTTTGATCGGGACATTAATGTTATTAGAAATAGCATAGGCAGCTGAATTGGGAAATAGGAACTTGGTCTTCAAATCTAGGAGAGTGGCAGCGGCTGATGGGTCCAATCTGTGGTACTTTAGAGAAGAAAGAACGAGTGCTGCCACGGTCATCTCTTTGGATTCATCATCACCATGTTCCTCGTGCCGCCCAATAGTATCAACTACTGCCGCCCCCTTACTCCTCCTACCTGCCTTTGCCTCCATGTTGATTTACTCTCTTCTCCTTTTTTTTTTTTAATTATTTATACAAGTTAATTTATTCTTCTTTTTTCTTGGCTGGGATATAAAAGTCTTTTTATTATTTTTACGTACCCTCGCATAGTTATATAATAATAATCTTTAATACTAATTAACAAATTCATTACAAAAAGGATTAATGTATTTGTAGGTTAATTATTAAAAGCCAATATTAACTAACCAATGAACCAAATGTCTCAGTTTTTTCAACATTGTTTATTTTATTTTTTATTTTGTAGTTCTAAATTAGGACCGACAGTACTACTGTGTATATATACGAAGGAAAGCAATTTGTTTATATTCTTAAAAATGTGCATATTTACACATATTATTCACCTATTTTGTCTACAAATTAACTAAGAACATCTTCAATGGTTTTTTCTATTACAATCTATGTGGCAAAAAAATAAAAATCATTATGTTTATGTTCCACAATCTTCAGTATTTGTGTTGATAATACACTAAAAGTTATTTAAAATTAACTAAAATTGATAAAAATAAATAAAATTAATGAGTCAGACTGTATAACAGACATTTTAGACAGTATTTTTGACATATTCTTTTTTTATATCACATCAGCTTAATGAACTATTTAGACAGAGTCATTATAAAATATTTTTAAATTAGTCTGCCTATTTATCTTATGTGGCAAAAACTTTTAAAAAATAGAAAGAGTCATTTGAAATGCTCTAACATATATATACAACGGTATATGTATACAAATAAAAGTATATATAAAATAAAATTTTGAGTAATATTTGTTAGATTGTGGCATTTTTATTGAGTATATTGTTGTTTGATAAAATATATTTTTGTAATGTACTTTAGGAACTAAATGTTGTAAGGTTGCTAAATTGAAGTAAATGGTTATTTGTGCTTAGTTTGGTTAAAAATATGTTAGTTTAGTTCCAATGCAATATCATAAATTTAAGGATATATTGAAATAATTTGTGATGTATTTGAGTAGCTAAATAAAAATCACAAGTGTAAAAATGGCTGCACATTAGTAAATAAATCAACACATGGTATCTACATTCCATAAAAAAAAAAAAAATTGTGTTTAAATATTTGAGTTTTTTAAGTTTGTTACTTACTACTTACAAATGGGTTTTTGTACCAGTATAAATGTTATTAATTTATTAGTAAACAATTAAATATGAATAATTAATTTTTTACAGAATAAAATAAGTTATTAAATAATGAATGAAACTCAAAACAAATCAATAAAACAAATCCCATCATTCAACACGTTATAAAACTCAAAAGTTACTTTTTAGAGCGTTTGAATAATTTTTTAAAAATATTATAAGTCTCCATAAATTTTTTCTAACCAAAATCTAAGTAATTTTCTGAAAATGCATAAAAAAAAAAAAGCAGAAACAGTAGCAAAATTCAATCCCAAAATAAGCTTTTAAGGGGCCGTATCTGTAAAATTACTGATAAATAATATCTTAACTTTTAATTTAATTTTAAATAATATATAGCTGTAAAAATAATATCAATAAACAAATAAAAAGGTTTTTATATGTTATTATTGTATTATTATAATGCATATTACAAAAAATTTACATTATTTCATAGAAGCCCAATTATATTTAGGTACATAAATTTATTATTATTTTTTGGTTAAGATTAGATAATAATACAATGAAAATATAAAATTATATAACAATTAGCAATGGTTAAGCCAATTGAAATCCCACTGTCACCTGTCATTTTCAACGCTTTATTATAAGTGTTCGACAATGTCATTATTCTATTAAAACACCTCTCCAACTTGGCCCACTGTCTCCCAATTTTCCAATTTTCAATTCATAAATTATGTTTTTTATAATAATGAGACTCTAAAGGAAGGACCTTTCACACTCTCCGCTAGGGCAAATATTTATATATAATGGTGTGTGTGTGTGTGGGGATAGTATGGTATATTAGACTATTTATAATT
The DNA here is from genome assembly GCA_003254975.1 of Ochetophila trinervis. Lineage (NCBI taxonomy): Eukaryota > Viridiplantae > Streptophyta > Magnoliopsida > Rosales > Rhamnaceae > Ochetophila > Ochetophila trinervis. The sequence goes on along the minus strand of QANX01007146.1, from coordinate 36,884 downwards.
GAATATTTAATAAATATTTTGTAAAATTTATATATTTTATTTTATAACTGTTTATGTTATATATAATTATAGATAATTAAAATTACATGATGTATGATTAATAAAATTATAAAAAATGAAATATTGTCGCCATTGTATATAAATTTTTCTCTCCCATCTAACCATTGGGTTGTCAATTTTTCAACATTAGTCTTACATATAAAAAATTGAAAATATTACATAAAATATCTTTATATTTTTTTAATAAATAACATATCTTTTATTTATAATATTAAATCTTACAAATTAATTATACAAACACGCCAAAAAAATAATAATTATATACCTATATATATATTTGCATTACTAGATAAAGACATACATGATGTATTTAATCGTTCATATCCAAACAGTAAACTCAAAAATAAGCATTCCAGTCAAACTGACTCATCTACCTTATCTCTCTATCCAATCAGTTGTATGGTTGAACTTAACAACCAAAATTATCGTTGAAAAATTGAAAAGGAAAATTCAATATTGCCTGCATTAGATTTATTTAGTTTAATATCTTTATTTAACAGAAAGAATCTTTTAAATCTTATCCCTTTGTTGAAACAAGATTTTATCTTTACTTAAGTTACAAAATTAAATTTTACTATTTTTCATAAAAATAAAAAAACTAAGTTTTATTATAATATAAAGAACTGAAAGATACGTAGTGGTAAAGGTAAGCCCATATACAAGGAAGGGACTGCAATAAGCATAAGGTGGACAAAAAGCATGACTTTTTTGTTATGCTCATAATATAATGAGGATTTCCAATTTAGTTTTGATAAAAAATAAATAATTTCTATTTTGAAAATTAACAACTAATCTATGCAGTTTTTCTTCTTCTTCTTTTTGTCGTATAAATAAATTGTGAAATTGATTGAATACTTATTTAAAGCAAAGGGTTTTGTTTTCTTTGAGTACGACCTCGTTGAGTTGACTCTTGGCTGGCTCTGGCTATTCGTTTGTAAGTTTATTATTATTATTATTTTTCTCTGCATATGTTATTTAATCTAATATATTCTCTGCTGTTTATAGTCTTTCATTTTTGATGATGATGTATATGGCAGAAGAGAGCAACATTTTAGGAAAACAGAGACACTGAAAACAGAGTGTGGAACACAGAGTTAAAGAGGAAAGTTGAGAAATGGCGGGTGGAGGATTTGCAAGTGGACCATCTGAGAGGGCTCATCTTTATGAGTATAGAATTACTGCGTATTTCATTTTCGCTTGCATTGTTGCAGCTCTTGGAGGGTCTCTGTTTGGCTATGATCTCGGAGTTTCAGGTCACTTTTTTTTTTTTTTCCATTAATGTTCTGTATGAACGTTGTTAATATTCTGGGATCTGGATATTCTTCCATTCATGAATCTCAGCCCATTTCTGACCTGGGTTTGTGTAAAGATGAACGTTTTCATCGATGACGACGACTTTTTTTCTTTCTTTGTTTTTTTCCCCCTCATTTTTCAAGTTTTTGGAAAGATGTTTGAAATGGATTATCTGCTGCTGGTTTTTTGTATCGTTTTATAATTTTTTTTTTCTTTTTCAATTGGTTTTTTAATTATCGGAACGGCTTTATATAAACACTATTATAATATAATCATAATTCAAATCATTGAGAGTTTGAAGTTTTCGATGAAAATGTTATTGCGTGAAAGAAAAAAAAAAATAGAGTTTGGATATGTGTGAGAGAGAACTTAGAGTTTTATGGCAATTTAGAAGAAAAAAGGGAGAGAGAGCTAAAATTCCAGAAAAGCAGAGAGAGAGTTTTATGGCAATATGGCAATTTTTATTTTTATTTTTGTTCTTTTAAATTGCAATATTTTTTTTAATTTTTTAAGAAAAGCAGACTCTGCAATTCTTCCATCTCATCTGTTGGGTTTGAGACATCAATTTCATTTAATTAAAAGTGTTTTTTATGGGTTAGATAGATAATTTAGGAATCTCTAACTGGTAGTACAGCTGTGTTGCAAAAAGCATCATTGATGTGTTACTTCACCTAACCAAGGAGCATATCTTTTTAATGGTTTCTTCAAATAGTCTTAAAAACAAACAAAAAGCCTTGAGAAGATATTAAAATTACTCTTAATTTTAGATTGAAAATCTTCGCAATTGCATTTAATTTCAAGCAAGTAAAGGGCTGGTTTACATTTTAATATATGGTTTTAACATCGTGGTAATTTTTACATTTTTTGCTAAAATTAGGTGGAGTGACTTCTATGGATGATTTCTTGAAGGAATTTTTCCCCAAAGTGTACAGAAGAAAGCAGCAACATCTCAAAGAGACTGACTATTGCAAATACGACAATCAGATTCTAACACTCTTTACATCGTCTCTGTACTTTGCCGGTCTTGTTTCTACATTTGCAGCTTCATATGTTACCAGAATCAAAGGCAGGAGAATCAGCATCATTGTCGGATCGCTCAGCTTCTTTGCAGGTGCAGTCTTCAATGCAGCTGCAATAAACATTGCAATGCTTATCATCGGACGAATATTTCTTGGCATTGGCATTGGATTTGGCAACCAAGTAAGTCTAATGCAATCCCAAGATAACAAATGTAGAGTGGCTTCCTGTTTCACTGGCTAACTCTTTTCTTCTTCTAATTGCACAGGCAGTTCCCTTGTATCTTTCAGAAATGGCTCCCGCAAAGATTCGAGGGGCGGTTAATCAGCTGTTTCAGGTAACAACCTGCACAGGAATCCTGGTGGCAAACTTGATAAACTATGGAACTAATAAAATCCATCCATGGGGGTGGAGATTATCTCTTGGTTTAGCTACAATCCCAGCAACTCTCATGTTTTTTGGGGGTTTGTACCTACCCGAGACTCCAAACAGTCTTGTAGAACAAGGCAGATTAGAAGAAGGAAGGCAAGTTCTGGAGAGAGTTAGAGGCACCAAAAAAGTTGATGCAGAATTTGCTGACCTTATTGACGCGAGCAATTTAGCAAGAGCAGTAAAGCACCCGTTCAAGAATCTCCTCAAACGAAAGAACCGACCCCAGCTGATTGTAGGGGCTTTGGCAATCCCTGCATTCCAACAGCTCACTGGCATGAACTCCATACTTTTCTATGCGCCTGTCATATTTCAGAGCTTGGGTTTTGGCTCAGGAGCAGCTCTATATTCATCCATCTTTACTAGTGGAGCACTTCTTCTTGGTGCATTCATCTCCATGAGTTTTGTTGACAAGTTTGGCCGAAGAAAGTTCTTCTTAGAAGCTGGTATCGAAATGATCTGCTGCATGGTACGAAAGGCCACTTTCGAAGCCTTCTCATTTCTTTTGAATTTTAATTTTTTTCTTCTTAGTAGCCATGGTACTTACTTTGACTTCATTGATTTTGCAGATTGCTTTGGCCATAACTTTGGCTTTGAAGTTTGGAGAAGGAGAAACACTTTCCAAAGGAATTGGCATCTTCCTTGTTATTGTGATTTGCATCTTTGTTTTGTGTTATGGAAGGTCTTGGGGACCTTTAGCGTGGCTTGTGGCGAGCGAGATCTTCCCCTTGGAAACAAGATCTGCTGGACAGAGCGTGGTGGTCTGCGTCAATCTTTTATTCACAGCTTTAATAGCTCAATGTTTCTTAGCATCACTTTGTCATCTTAAATATGGGATTTTCTTGGTCTTTGGTGGGTTGATCTTCATTATGAGCTGCTTCGTCTACTTCCTCTTGCCGGAAACAAAACAAGTCCCCATAGAAGAAATATATCTTCTATGGCAAAAACACTGGTTCTGGAAAAAATATGTAACAGATGGAGAGCAGCAAGATGGAATCAATGGGAAAGCAGCACCGCAAGTTTAATAAATGTCTCCATCGAAAATAGTATCATCAAACATTTATTGTCTATATTTTTTCTTTTCTTATCTGACTGCATTTATCAATAATTAAATTATGAAATCTCACTGCATTTTACAATTTTTTTTTCTCTTTTTTTTTTTTAACGATGAAGATTAATGTTTGTAAACTAAGAGGCTTTGTGTCAAAAGCTTTTTTCGTTCACAATTTCCTTACCTATATGTAAGTTTTCGCATACCAAATTATCCTTTAATTTTCAGTTCCTGGCATGCTCTTTGGATCCCCCTTGCTGTAGTTAGAAGACGCATAAAGTGATAGACTGAACAATAATAAGATTAATTAATTTAAAGAATGATAAATACACCTCACAAAATGCTGGCATATATCATGCTAATAGTTTAGCTAGTTCATCTACTCCTAAACTACCCTGCCGTACAACATTATCCAGACGTCCAACAAAATCTTTCCTCTGAATTTTAGAACTCTTTTTATCTTTTCCTTTTTTCAAAGGTGCTATCGTTATCTGTTTTGATTCCACCTCCTCCGAGTCTTGCTTCTCGATCTTTTGAACCTCGGACTTTCTAAATGGAACCTTTCTGGGTCCATGCCTAAAAACAGGCCCAGGTGGAGCAGACTGTGCAAACGCAACTGCCTTTTGATAAACATTATCAGCATCCAAATATGAATCTTCTAACATAATTGCGCTCCCACCTTCAACAGCTTGCTTCAAGAGTGATATCACTCCCGCTGTACAAAGTGCAGGCAAACTTGCTTGAGGACTTGTACCCTGAGAGGATTCTGAAACAACTTGCAGCTTCTCATTATCTATATGACTTGTTTCGACAGAATCCAACTTTGTTTCAGTGCTTTCAATGGTTTCTAGTGTGGTCTCAGATCCCATGCTTACTGCAGGTTGTCCATCAATGCTGTAAGCATTATCCAATGAAGTTTTGTTTCCAGATATGTTACTTGTCATTGCTGGCTCATCATTAACATAGCCAGGATCATCTGACCTATCAGCAGCATTATAACTTGTATTCCTTGTAGCTTCAAATACATCATCTGCAGGGCTTTGAATATCTGGTACAGTTTTAGTTCCATATGTCATCCCTGATGTTGAAACTGCAACAGTGGCAGCAAGTGGGTCAACGTATTCTATAACAGATGAACCCCCACTTTCATCTGCATTCAGAACTTCAGAACCGACATGTGGTGTCCTTGTAGAAGGCACTTCGGGACTTGCATTGTTAACCAGGAAGATTAGATCAGATGATGGTGATTCTTCTTCTCCTTCCAAAGATGGTGCAACTGAAGCTGCACTATTTACATCAGTAGAATCGGATAGCATGACTCCTCTACAATCTTGATCTAATTTTGGGAGGGATGACTTCCAATCCTTTCCTCTCCACATAAGTATGTGCTCACGTTCAAATGAGATTAGCACACAAGGGACAAGATCCTGCAATCAGAGTCCAGAGAGGTTCTTTTAAGTGCATTTCATACTTTGTGAAACCAATTTTTGGGAGATAAGAAATATTCTTGTAACCAAGCATATTAAATATAGCATACCTTTAGTTTAGCACCAATTTTTCTGTAGTCACTCCCATTCATTCCTTGGCAATTAATTCGCACAATTTCACATGCTTCAAATGCCTCTCTTATATTTTTTACCAGGTCAATGTAAACACCATTTTTCCCTGTCAAAGAGCCACTAAAATTCTAAGTTTTCTTCTTCTTTGCCCTTCAAACTGAAATTATTAGTTTACTGGAGGGAAAAATTGGAACATGTCAAAAAGTTATGAACAAACAGGATACCTAGCTTGCATATGGGTATTAGTTTCCGTCCCTTCTTGCGCATTTCCGTTGCCTCTTCCAGTGTCAGACCCTCGGGAACCTGCTGAACCAATCTAGGATATAAAGGGGTAACAGGCTTCCACAACATGAGAGGAAAACGTGGCCGAGTTTTGTAGTTATAGTTTCTGCCTCGGAAAAGATATATCACGCCACCTTTACTGTAGATAATCGTTCCTCCGGTCCTTTCCTGTCAGGCCTTAAAGATTAAGGAACATGGACTTAAAATACAAAGGAAATAATTATCAAACAAAGTGCAAATTGCCTGGTTAATGATTATTCTGGCATTAATCTGTATTCTTTCTCTGCTGATGTTTGATAAGAGATATGCTGAGAGACTATCAATTTATTCCAAAGAAAAAGCAACTAAAATGCATTGAAACAAAATAACAGCATGAGAAAAGGAAACTAGAACCTCATAATTGTAAGATAAAAAATAAATTAATCACTAGAACTACTCAATACTAATGCCCTATCTATCACAAACATAAAACTAAGATGAACCAATAAAAGCAAAAGCATGCTTAACGGAATTGGAAAATAAAGGCCTGGGTAATCAACAGGAAAGCAAACCAACCTCTAACTGCTGCCGCACATTGTCCATATCAACCGTACACACTCCTTTGCATTTAATCTTGCAGACTCTTCGCCGCTTCCAATGAGCATGAATATTATCCAACATGTTGTGTGTTAAACCATCTCTACCTGAAAAACAAAATATTCCAGATGCAAAAAAAACCAATAAGCTTTCTTTTATCACCGGTATTAAGCTCAGAACGACAAACTAAATAATGCTCAAAAGCACAGTAGTCTGCAATTTCCAGAAATTGAAGGATGCTAATCGAAATGACAATCAGTATTTATACAAGCAAAAAAAAAAACAAATCTTTTCAGGTATAACATTTTACATTTGAATCAAGTTCTATAGTCAAGCAATTCAACGTTGAATAATACGCTTCTTCAAAGTTCATAATCTCAGTAAAAGGAATCAAAAACAAGAAACATATGCAACACAATTTACGTTATCCAATCATCCATACCCATATTCAACTGCCTCTTGGATTTAATACACCCATTGACCAAGTCCTTAATTTCCTCCTCCGTCAACGGCTCACCCAATATCTCCTCCCTAGACATCACGTACTTGGGTCCCGAACCCTGCAAGAACGGCCCCGGCGCCTGCACCGGCTTAACACCCTTCTTATGCGGTGGCGGAAGGCGGAAGGAATCAAATTCCCTCATTTTCTTCTTGCTCGGAGGCAATGGAGCCCGCCCAGTCCATGGCCGGGGCATAGTAGTAGGACCAAACGGTGCGTACGGAGGCTCGCGTAGCTGAACCGGCTTAGTCTTGGGGGTTTCAGTGTAGCTGTACTTGAATTCAAATGGGGCTCCATCAATAACATAGGACAACCCATCCTCACCCACAAAGACATTGGCTTGGCGGTCGAGGTTGGGTTTCTTCTCTTTGGGCAAGTTGGAGGTTTTCATGGAGGCCCTCGGAAACCGGCGAAAAGCAGGGTGCAAACCACCGGAGTTATGGTTAGGGTAGGGGTTTTTAGAGTACTTGGATTTCTTCCCAGGGATTGAAGGTCTCGAGGGAAAAGATGGTGTGCCGATGGATTTGAATGTCTCGCCGTTTGAGGTGGTTGCGGTGTTAGTGGCAGAGTCGTCGTTTACAGTGGAAATTCTCGTGGCGGAATCGAAGCGTCGCTCTCGCCGGATATCGTCCTCGATTTCTTGCTGGGCTCGCCGGCGCTCGTTGAACCTCTCGGCGTTGGCGTTGTTCCATCGCGAGAACCGGACCTCACCGGGCGGGCGATGATGGCACGGGTTAGGATTCGGAGTCGGGTTCAGAAGTGGCGCGAAGATCGGAAACGGTATGGGCCATTTCAGCGCCATCTTCGGAAACTGGTTCGCCGAATTGGAGTGTTGAAGAGCCGAGAGAGTGAAGCTTAGAGAATTGACATTTGCTGAGCCTCAGAGCGACCGAAGTCGACCGACGTCGTAGCCGTCAGTCGGCGAGTCTGTGAGATTTACGGTGAAGATTTTGGAAAGGTTTTGTGTGGTTCAGTGAGCTTCTTCTGTTATATACGAATCGCGTGAGAAGCCAGGAAAAGCGACGTCGTTGTAGTAGTTGTTCAAAGTCAAACCCTTTTCTTTGACGAAATACTTGTGCGAGTTATACAACTTGTACTATAGTGGCTTCATTGTAATATCATCAAATAACAAGGGCAGAAAGCGCTGACTGGTTGGAGCTTATACGAAACACCACACTGTACAGTTCGAGGAGAGTAAAAGTTGAACAGCTCAGTGACTGGTTCAGCTCGAAAGCCTTGAGAATGTTTTTGAGTTGGCCATGGAGAGCCTTTGAAGCTCCTTCTTCGGTATGTTCAATCAAGTTTTTGGTGATTTTAGTTTCAAAATTAACAAAATGATTAAATTGTTGCAAATACTTCCCTTTTTACATTCTGATTCTTACTTTTCTGGGTCTTCTCTTAAAGGTTCTAAATTTAGCCTTTTTACATTGTAGATTGTTTAAATACAGTGTAATTTGGCACTGGAATTGGGTGCTTGTAATCTTCCTCCGAATGTCACTGTATTTGATGGAAAATGGTTCCGGGAAATTTCGTTTAGTGGCAAGAATATTTTACCGCTTTCCATTGAATACTTTTATCTTCTTTAGATGGTCGGAACTGGGAAAAATAACTTGCTTTTATGCAATGTTAAGGTGTCTGATTAAGCTATAATTTTTTTTTTCCTTTCTGATTTTCTAGATGGATCTTTATCCTTTCTAATTTCTTTTATTGTGTGTGTGTGTGTATTTATCATAGTTTTTGTGTTAGTTAATTGAAGGAAGATTATGTGTAGTGTTGAGCGGCAATATTCTGTCATATATCTGTTTCTGGAACTGGTGAAAGTTTTTATTCACTATACATTCTACTTGTACTGCAGGCTACAGCTATCAGATTGTAATTGAATAACAGTTAAAGTGCTGCAAATTTTAAGATATGGATATTGCTGTTCTAGCCTTGAGGTTATTTCATGTTGAAATCCGGAGACTGCTGTTGATCATCAGTCTGGTTGTTTCTTTTCTATTAGTTTCTCAGTGTTTTGCACTTCCATATGTGAAAACATTGTACTTTTCACCTGCAAAGAAGGATTCATACTCTGCTGTGGTTGCCAATGTTGCTAGTTTAAACAATTCGAAATCAGAAAAGCTTTATGTGGTTGACGGTGTGGCTTTTGATGCTGATGCTTCAGAGTTGGATGAAGAAGCTGGATATCAAAATGAAGTTAAACAAATGGATTCCGTTTATAAATTTTCACCAGATACTGATAGCAATTCACGCAAGGAGCTCATGTTTGATAAGGTTGTAAGTCTTGGCAGTAGAGTCCAAACTGGAGCTTATAGAAGTATAGATAATATTTCTAAAATGGAAAAGGTTACAGATTCCTTACCCAAGGCTATAAGAATGACTGATAATCATGAGATAGACAATGGTTCTAAAACAAGTTTGAGTTCGATATCTAGTGAATCTATAAACAAAGATGGTACTGTTTCAGGTGTATCGCAAGAAATCTTCATGAAGGGCATGGGAAACTTGAATGCAGATTTAGTGGGCAATGCCAAAAAAACTATGGAAAGAAGACACGGGGAAAAGGAGACTGAGCTGTTGCTATCTGATTTAGCTACCTTGAATGATAATTTGACAGCAGCTAGTATTTCTGTGTCCAACAGGTGGGCAAAGAAAGCAACAACAATATCCAAAATGTATTCACTGCTGCTTCAGAGTCCTTTGTCTTCTAATTCCATGGTATGGATTCAAACCTTGAGGTTCCAATCCAAATGGAGCATGTGTTAAAATTCTTGTTTCTCACGTATATTTTTTATTGGCAATAGATGCCACGGTTGTCTTCTGTACGCGATCGTGAACTCCTATCTGCTAAATTGGAGATCGAGAATGCTCCTATTATAAGAAATAGTCAAGGACTTGCAGCTTCCATTTTCCAGAATGTTTCCATGTTTAAAAGGTCAGTATGTTGGATATAGGTATGGTGCGTGGCATCCTATGCTATTTGAAATTTTTTTGTGTTGAGCTAAAAATAGTTGTCTTCTTTTCCCTGGAGACTTGGACTCTGAAAAAAAAAAAAAAATTAGTCCCTAACATTGATTAAGTTAAAGTATGTTGTATATCTTATTTCAGGAGTTATGAACTGATGGAACGCATTCTCAAAGTTTATATCTATAAGGAAGGAGAAAAGCCCGTATTCCATAATCCTCGGATGAGGGGAATTTATGCCTCAGAAGGATGGTTTATGAAACTAATGGTGGGAAACAAAAAATTTGTTGTAAAGGATCCTAAAAAAGCTCATTTGTTTTATTTACCTTTTAGCTCACAAATGCTAAGGATTACATTGTCTGGACATAATTACAATGGAATGAAGGATCTTGAGAAATATCTGAAGAACTATGTAGAGCTGATTGCAGGAAAATATCGTTTCTGGAACAGAACTGGAGGAGCAGATCATTTTCTTGTTGCTTGTCATGATTGGGTATACTTCCTGGGCATCATTCTAGATCATATTCATAGTTTTTAAATAACCAAAGCTCACCTTCTTTGATAATATCTATGCTGTCTTCTATATGTGTAATTGAAATACGTTAAGGCTATTGATCTATAAGTAAAGCTATATATACCTTTTGTAGGATTGATAGAAAAAATTTCCTTTTAATGATTACAACTGTATAAATAGAGAGAGAGAGAGAGAGAGAGATACCATCAGTTAGACATAAACCACCCTTCATGGTTCATGGATACCATTTTACATCGGCCGTTTAATGGAGTGAGTTCTATCCTTCGTAATTAATACATTGCAGCTGCATTTCATGTTCAGAGTGGAAAATAGAAACTATAAGCTATAAGCTATGTTTTCCTCTATTGTACCTTGAAATTTTGGTTTTACTGCTTAGAACTGATGTGACGTGTGGAATTTCAGGCCTCCCAAGTCACAAGGCAGTACATGAGGAATTGCATCAGGGCTCTTTGCAATGCCAATATTGGTAAAGGCTTCAAACTTGGCAAGGACACTACTCTACCTGTTACTTATATACGTTCTATGATGGACCCACTCAAGGATGTTGGAGGCAAACCTGCTTCAGAAAGACCAAATCTTGCCTTCTTTGCAGGGAGTTTACATGGCTATCTTCGACCCGTTCTGCTTCAGTACTGGGAAGAAAAAGAAGCGGACATGAAAATTTTTGGCCCAATGTCACGTGACACTGAAGGCAAGAGACTTTACAGGGAGTATATGAAGAGCAGCAAGTATTGCATATGTGCCAGGGGTTATGAGGTTCACACGCCTAGAGTTGTTGAGTCCATCTTTTATGAGTGTGTGCCTGTTATCATTTCAGATAATTACGTGCCTCCTTTCTTTGAGGTATTGAACTGGGAGGCATTTGCAGTGTTTATTCAAGAGAAAGATGTTCCTAATCTGAGAAACATTCTGCTCTCGATCCCCCAGAAGAAGTACGTCGCAATGCATTCGAGAATTAAGATGGTGCAGCAACATTTCTTTTGGCACAAAAACCCTGTGAAGTATGACTTATTTCATATGATAATGCACTCAATTTGGTACAATAGAGTTAATCAGGTAAGAACCAAATGAAGATGAAAGAATTTCAAATCTCTGGTGCTGGGAATCAAGAAAAATTACTTCAAGTTCTGTGGATGGTGTAAACAGCCAGGTACACAGAGGCTGCCAAAAGTGTGCTCACCATCCATGTGCATGGTTTGAGCTAACAATGAATCCTAATCAAGTTGATTCCTACCTGCTCTGCTCATGATCTTGCTTTTTCTTCCTTCCTTGTATTAGTCTTTATTTGTTTATTTATTTTTAAGTTGTTATTATTATTATTATTATTATTATTATTATTATATTTTTTGGTGAAAGGGTTTTAAAATGGGTTGGGTTGGATGTGTACCCTTATATGTGTAGACAATGACTATATAAAATTATTTGAAGAAAAACCTCCAAATCCAATATGTTTTCCATATTAAAATGATTAGTATCGAAATTTATTTGAAAAATAAAATATTATTGAAGCAATAAATCACTTTCAAAGCAAAGCAAAAACATAAAAATAAAATTAAAACAAATATTATATAGTAAACAAACATTTATTGATACTATTTATTTATAGTTTCAATCTCAAAGCCAATGAAACAGTAAAGGATAATTATAGTTATTATATTACATCTTCGACAAAAAATTACATTCGGCGGCAGTATCATATTATTTTATATTATTTTTATTAATAGTGTACAATATAAATTTAATTATCTGTAACTATGTGCAATACAATAATAAAATAAAATATATAAACGGCATAAAATATTTATTGAATATATATATATATACATATACGATCAGTTGTATAACATTATTTTTAAAACAGTTATACATAAATGTTTTATGTATATACTTAAATGCATTAACTGCGTAAATATGCATATCGGACGGCTAATATAAGACTGTCGCCCATTGAATGGTAGATTACGTCGCTCATATTAACAATTTTGTATCTATATATATATATATGTGATCTGTTGTATTACATTATCCTTAAAACAATTATACATAAATGTTTGCCAACATTTTCATCCCCTCATTATGGTTATGTTGGCTGTAGTTATATAATGATACTGATTAAACCAACAAAAATATGCTCAATTACTAGGATTTTTTATTTATTTTTTTCATTTGAAACAATCAGAAGCTTAATTAAAGCAACGGTAATGAAGTTTCAATTTTATATTCGAAAAGTAATTTCGGATGTGTTCTAAAAGTAAGTCTCAAATGTCTTTCATAGTATATGTATTGAAGTCTTTGAAATAATGAAGACAATAAATTTTCTGATACAGTGATTAAGGTATCGGACATTCTTAGTTATTTTAAAATTTTGAATGTACCAAGATAATTAAATGACCTGAAAATCCGAGTCATAAAAAGATGAAAAAGGTTTCTGAAGTCTCTTGAACACGTGTTTAGATTTTTAAAGCAATTTGAATACGTGTTTAAGAAGTTCAAAAGTCAATTTTAAAGTGTTCTAACACATTCTAAAATAAATTAAAACGCCAAACGTAACAATAATGATCAATTAATTCTCAGACAATTATAAAAATTAATTATCATAAAAAATATTCATTGAATAGTTATAAGCTTATAAATGACGTGAAAAAATACTCAAAGTATAAATAAAAAATAGAGCTAGAAAGTTGGCGGGATAAAAATTACACTTTAAACTTACGAATATATTTTTATTATTTTTGAAGCTAAGTATATTTTGCAAATACTACACCTGTAACATTTTATTCATTTTAAAAAAGATTGAACAAAAAAAAAACACTAAAAAAAAGTCACAATCATTAGTAATCTGATTTTTTAATAAAAAAATTATCATTTTCTAAGAATAAAATATGTTTTACATTAAATTATATGAAATTTTGTATGTTATAATGTTGATTATATCATAACAGAGTTTCATCATGACAAATAATAGTATAAAAGCTTTTCAGCAAAAAAAAAATAATAGTATAAAAGCTTGACCGTACATTATTTAAAAGTGAAAAAAGATAATAGAAACTCGAAAAAAGAAAAACAGATTATTTAAAAGAAAAATATTATTATTATTATTATTTTATTTTTGAAAAAAAAAAAAAAAAAAAAAGCTGAGTTTGAGTGTAGCCAGATTTTTCACCAAACTCTGCAAATAAACTTTATTAATTGTTATTATTATTATTATCGGTCGGTTGCAAATAAAACTAATAGAAAAACCAAACAATGTCAGTTAAGAAGTTAAAAAAAGAAAGAAAAAAAGAAAAAGAAAAAGAGAATGCTTTTACCGAGCAATAATGGCGGTCTCTGAACAGTGTCAGACTGGAGTTTTTTAATATCACAGCGAATAAATGGAAAAGGAAAGGTTTACGAAATTCAATTCTTTTTTAGGGCTTGAAAACTAGTCTAAAAGTTGCCTACTTGATTTCATCTTATTCTTAAGAGCTTCCTCTGTTTTGGATCCTCCGGAGATCGGTAGGAAAATCAAACTCAATTTTTTGCTCAGGTGAACTGTTGATTTCTTCTTTCCTTTATTTTCTTGGTAACCAAACACCAATTTCGTAGTTCTCTCTATTTTTCTCCACTCTAGCTATTATTCTTGCTTGCTTTGGACTGTTCACACTTCACAGCGAATACATAATTTATATTCGAAAATTTGCAATGTTTGTAAATGAATGGCAACTGAACTAAAACTTAGAACTGCTCAACTCCTGGTTTTACATTGTCATCTAACAAAGTCTATAACTTTCAAACTCTTAAATTTGTGTGACTGGGATTATATGCATAAGCAGATTTCTGAGGCCAAAAATAGGATCTAAAAAAAGAACTTCTGTATATTGGTACTTGATCATGTTAAACTGATATCAGCGTCTACGTGTCTTTTCCCAGTAAGCGTGCTTGATTCTGGTTTTGACAACTCCAAAATTTTTCTTTTTGTTTCATCAACAGCTGCAATTTGCTGATGCCACATTTTTACCAACTTCCTAATTTCATTTTCATAAAAGCAGAATTTCTTTGTTATTGCTCTCTCCAGAATTCAGGATGCACTGAACCATTCGAAAGATTGAAGATTTTGATGCTATAGATATTGTAGTTGGGTCTCCATAGTGCATTATCTGGGTTGTTAACAGTGCAACTGATTATCATAATTCATACCAACCTAAACAAATCGCCCATTTTCCCTTCGTTTTGTTATTTAATTCCCTAACTTTAGTGTTCTTTGGAACTTATGCAGGACTTGACTGAGGAGTTGAAGTTCTATCTCCTAGTCCCAGAATGAGTAAATAACTTCTGCATCATTAAGTTTGCAAATATAGAGTTTGGTATGGAGTACCCATTTCTTTACTTTTATAAGCTATGCCATAACAGAACTCGAAGATGGCTTTTTTTGGTTGGGATAGTTGCTGTTACTCATTTACTATTCCAATCCCTCTTGCTTCCATATGGAAATGCTCTTCTTTCTCTATTGCCAGACCACGATGTTCCAGCATATGTTAAAAATGACTTTCCGACTGTAGATTCTTCCACCAAGTCTGTGATGGTTCGCAACCCTCTTACAATTAATGCTTCAGACTTGATTGACACATCTGTGGTTGTCAGGTTGGAAGGATATGCTGACAAAGTTGAAGCTGGAGGAATTGGATTTGATAGTGGACTAACTGGAAATGAAAGAATTAAGGAGATCAATTCTACATTGGAAGGAAATGGCCTTCATAATACTTTTGAACATGTTGTGGATAGGGACGTAGATAACAGTTATCCTACTGAGGAAGATGGAAATGAAAGATTTAAGGAGATGAATTTTGCATCAGAAGGAAAAGGCCTTTGGAATACTTCTGAACATGTTTTGGATAAACATGTAGATAACAATCACCCTACCAAGGAAGTTATATGCATGAAAGGAATTCTGGCATTGGTGAGTGTTGAAAATAAGAGAAATGGTTCTATTCTGGATAGGGCCGACAAAAATATGGAACATCAAATTGTGGAACAACAGATCGTGAAGCCTAATCTTAATGTTTTTATAGAAAATAATATAAGTGTGACAGCAAAAAAATCTGAGGGTGACTTTCACACTCATTTTCAGTTATCTCCTCTTACATCGTCGCCAGCAGCTTTGAATAATAGGACTCTTTTGAAGACCTTAACTTCTGGAAACAGTGTTTCTTCTGGTTTGCCTTCCCAGGAAAATGATCTGGTAAATTTGGGAAATCATTCTGCAAGAATGACTACTCATGGAATAAAGAAGATGAGGAGTGAAATGCCACCAAAATCAAGAACATCAATACATGAGATGAACCACATACTACTGAAGCACCCACGTTCAATGGTATGATTATTTCTTTTGTTGTCAAGTAATTCCCTTCAACTTTATTGTGATTCAGGGCGTATAAAGTTCTTCTATTTGTTTGTAGAAACCACGACGTTCTTCTGTACGTGACCAGGAAATTGTAGCTGTTAAGAAAGAAATTATGCATGCTCCTAATAATGCAATAAATGATCAAGAACTTTTTGCTCCTCTCTTTCGAAATGTTTCCATGTTTAAAAGGTAAAGACTGTTCAATTTTGTAGGATTTTAAAGCTACTCTGAAGTTGCATCTATCCTCTCAAAGACATGGCTTCTGGATATCCTTGCTTTATTTTGTGCTATAGTAAATTTGATACAAGTAGGGATAAAGTTCATCATATATGTACTATTATAAATCATACCAAGTGTAACTCTATAGAGAAATTGGTTGGAGTGCATGAGAAAGAATGCAGAGAAACAAGTAGGTAAAGCAGACTAAGTTATTGAGAGATTTCCTTTTAACATTTAAGTTTACCTTTTCTTTTCCCTGTAACTGTGCCTAATTCCTTGTCCCTGCACTCTGAAGATGAATTGACTATTTGGTTATTATTTTCAGGAGTTATGAACTCATGGAGCGCACACTTAAAGTCTATGTCTACAGGGATGGGGTCAAACCCATCTTTCATCTACCAATAATGAAGGGATTATATGCTTCGGAGGGATGGTTTATGAAATTGATGGAGGGAAATAAGCAATATGCTGTGAAAGACCCCCAGAGAGCTCATCTATTTTATATGCCATTTAGCTCACGTATGCTAGAGTACACCCTTTATGTACGCAACTCTCATAATCGGACAAACCTACGCCAATATTTGAAGGACTACTCAGAAAAAATAGCTGCAAAATATCCTTACTGGAACAGGACTGATGGGGCAGATCACTTCCTTGTTGCTTGCCATGACTGGGTATCCTCTTTATGCACATTCCCATTTCTATTTTTTAAACATAGATGTGTTTGTATTGTAGGGTGTAAGATTACCACATCATAAGGGTTACTTCATCATAAAGGTTTCTATATTTGTTTCCTAAGCTGAGTAGATGCAGTACTTTGGTGCTTTTGAATTTTGTACTTTAGGGATAATGAAACCAAGGTTACGAAGAGAATATCGTTACTTGCATCTACTAAACGTTTCACTGGAACATAACTTGTAATGCGTGTACAGATATAAGCATGCAGTTGGTGTAATTCTCTTCATGCACAAGTTTAATATGAAGTTTTTTAAAACTCTCACAGGCTCCTTATGAAACAAGGCATCACATGGAGCATTGCATCAAAGCCCTTTGTAATGCAGATGTAACTCAAGGCTTCAAAATTGGAAGAGATGTCTCCCTTCCAGAAACTTATGTCAGGTCTGCAAGGAATCCTCTAAGAGATCTCGGAGGAAAACCTCCATCTAGGAGGCCTATTCTTGCCTTCTATGCAGGAAGTATGCATGGCTATTTACGTCCCATTTTGTTGAAGTACTGGAAGGATAAGGACCCTGATATGAAGATCTTTGGTCCAATGCCTCCTGGTGTTGAAAGCAAGATGAATTACATCCAGCACATGAAGAGCAGCAAATACTGTATCTGCCCTAAGGGTTACGAGGTGAACAGTCCACGTGTAGTCGAGGCCATATTTTATGAGTGCATACCTGTGATCATATCTGACAATTTTGTGCCTCCATTTTTTGAGGTTTTGAATTGGGAAGCATTCTCGTTGATTGTTGCCGAGGCAGACATTCCGAGACTGAAAGACATATTACTCTCAATACCAAAAGAGAAGTATCTCGAGCTGCAACTTGGGGTCAAGAAGGTTCAGAAGCATTTCCTGTGGCATGCTAAACCCATGAAATATGATCTCTTCCATATGACCCTTCATTCAATTTGGTACAGCAGAGTTCTCCAAACAAAGCTCAGATAAGGATGTTGATGTTTCAGTAGCAATGAGGATGTAAAGAATAGAATTAGAAGTTCCAGCCTATGAAATAGAAATGAGAAACTGATGCTTACCTCCCTTGTTGTTCCTCCTGTTAAGACTACAATATTTCTTTTTGAATTTGAGAAAAGAACATGTTGAGGCACCTGTACTTGGATTTGTACTCTCAGAGAGTTTTGTTTTGTATATATATTGTTGTATCAGTTTCATATTGTAAATTATTATTTTTTGGGAAAAATATTGTAAAATGTTGATAAATATAAATTCGTGATTTTTTTGGTAAATAATATAAAATTGTGATATTTATCATGGATGCTGAATAATGATTTACCGAAATTAGAATGATCAATAAAGAACAGTCTTGCTCTCCATAGTGTCCAAAGCAGGGCAAAATTTTATTCAGTCTGAACCATGATCTATTGGGTTCTTCTTTTTTTTTACCCGAGAAAAAAATGCTTAAAGATAGACGAGCCTTTCTTCTTTTTGGTCTATTTTCATGGAGATCAGTCATTACCATTTTCACGCGCCAATCTAAGAGTGAATCCCCAACACGCCACGTGTTTTTTCCGAACATACTCTTAAGTGTTGAGTGAGTGAGTAATGATTGACTCACAAATAGTGGGTCCCAATTTCCATTTCGAACATTTTGCTTACTTACAGCTCAGGGACGCGCCACGCATCCATTTTCAGAAAAAAAAAAAAATTATATAAAACCGTTCTGCAACAGACAATTTATATGTGGCTATTAATTAATTTTTAGAATGTAAAATTTTCACCCATTTTCTAAACTTCACATAATAAATAAAAATATAACGTAGTAGTAGGTAACTATTTATCCCATTTCCTAAGTCCCAAGTTTCCCCTTCCCGGCTTTTAAGCCCAAACTCTGTTTCTTTATTGTTTTTCACATCAAGTTTTTATGGCTGTGATTGATGGTTAAAGCTATACACAAACCGTTTACAATATAGTATAGTTTATTATTTACTAGTAAATATTTTATGGAATTTATATATTTTATCGTTTTATAATTTTATAAGTTATTATAAATAATTAAATTTATAAGTGATAAAAAGTACAAAGTTTTTCTCCTGATTGAATATTGATAGATACAGACTGCGTTTATTTATTTTCTTACACAGTGAAGTTCAATAAATTCATGAGACTAACTGTTTTCTTACAAATTTTGTTTTAACAGATATTATATACCATATTTGCAAAAAGTCAAAAACCCATGCTTTTAATATTCTAATTCAGTCCTTATCTCGAAGATAAAACCCAAAATAAATAAATAAATTTTGCGTATAATTCTACATTATTTCATGGTGCAGTTTGGTTGCTGCAAAAGCGAGCTCTGGTGGGCCATTACAGATAACGAAGAGAAAAAAATAATCAACTGGATAACGATCATCGATTGCTCCATTCCCATCCCATGTATTTTCTCATTCGGTTGGTTCCATTTCCAACGTACACTCTTTCTTTCCATTTATGTTGATTTAATTTTATTTAATTTTTTTTATGTCTATTTCAAACTTTCTTGGAAATGGGATCGCAGATTCTTGTTACTTTTTTTTCCCTCTATAAATTTAAAAAAAGCTTTTGGTCCTGAAAGAATAATCATTTCCTGGGTTTCGTTAGATTTGAGTCTCTCTTTTGACTGTTGGCTTCAGAGCACTTTGTCAGTGTAATTCGCTATCCATTTTCTTCGATCTTCGTTATGAGTATGTTTCTTACCGTAATAACATGCTTAAATGTGTTCGTTACCCAAAAAAAAAAAAATTTTAAAAAATGCTTAAATGTGTGTAGATCATTATGATTGTAATCTGTCGTGTTTTTCGTTCTGTCAATTTGATTTTCTCATCTGGGTATTGTTATCTAACTCTAAATTTGATTGAGTATGGTTGGCTCTTGATTTTGAGCTTTATGGTCCTATGAATGTATCAAGCTACGTATTTCTGCGTTTACCAAAAAAAAAAAAAAAAGCTACGTATTTCTGCTCTGAGAAGATGCAATTTTTTTATTTATTTTTCTAAATCAAAATGTCTTTGAATTTGGAAGGTTTCAGGTAGTCCAGTCTCAATGACCTTTAAAAGAAAGGACCTATTGAAGATCCGATGGGTGTAAGCACACCCTCACCCGTTTCTAACATAATTTACAGTCTAAAGATTTTGAAAGTTTGAGCGTGTTATTTACATTTCTTTATGTTTGGCTGTTTTTCCTTAAACCTTCCTGATTATGGATTTTCTTCTGCTCGTAAGAATGTAAGGCCCTCTTAATTTTTCATTGTCCAGAAATAATTAAATAGATGTAGGTTTTGGAGTGCTGAAAAACAATAGAAACCGTGTTAGAAATTGTTTCTTAGAAGCTGTATTTTCTGGGAATATTTTATTTGGCCATGTATGGTAAAAACAAAATTTTTCTTAAACAATTTTTAAATACAAGAGCTGGCAAGGACTGTAAAATGACATCTCTGTATTTGTTTTCTTTTTCCGGTTCAGGAAAAAAGGAATAAAGAATTAATTTGTTAATCTTCCAAAAATTATCCTCTAAAATCTATTTGTTAAATATGTTACCTAGAATGAAACCAAAAACACCCTAGATTTCCTGAGAAGGATCTTTTCTCTTTTTGGTATGCTTTGTCTTAGAGTGAAGTTTCAACTTTTTCCATCAGACTTAAATTTGTGCTTTTGTTTGCACAATTTCAGGATTGGAAGAATTAATGGAAGATGTATATATCAAGAACAACATAAACGAGATTGCCTATGCTGTAAGTATCCCTGCCTGCATAATCATGTGTAAATTTGTGCCTCAAGTTTTTCCTTTACCACTCTATGTTTAGACATGCCTTTACTTTATCAATAAAATCCGCTTGTATTTTTCTATGTTGTTGTTTTAGCTCTTCTTCAAACTTTCTTGATGGATATCAAATACCTATTTGCCTGATTATAAGGCTTAGATGTTGCAAGAGTTTGATAAGAGTAGGGATTTTTGTTATATCCACTCAGCACCTAGTTAGGATTGGGGATTAGCTTGGGGGATTCATCTTTCAGGTGGGCTTTATGAATACTAAAATGTAAAATTTGTTCATTCTATCCTATGTAAGCTTCTTATTCGAGGATGATTTATCTATTGAAATTACAATTGTTTGCATTCTTGTTAGTTCTAATGGTTATCCTTGTATATGTCAGGTCCATGGTGATGCTGTGAGGTACACAAATATACTTATAACTAATCTTAAACTTCTCTCAGCAATGGATGATTTTTTCACCATTCTCTTGACAATGGCTAGTTATATAGGTCATCGGTTTACTCAATTTATTGGTGAGTTACTTGATGTGTGAATGCTGCTGTTGATGTATTTTCTTGATGCTAATCAAATTCTTTTGAGATGAAAGAAGTTTGATGCGGTTCATTTGAATTCCTTAATCATGTAATCTTTAGGACTTAATTGTTTCTTGTGGCCATGACGCTCTTATTGCAGAGGATCTTGTATTCAGGGATCTTAGTAGACGCTCAGGAAATGTGGTAGTCAATTCTACTGAAGAACGTCCAGCACTGAGTCACAGAAATTCTGAATGTTTCTCAGACGCTTGTTCTTCATCATCCAAACCTTACATTGATGATGCATCGTCCAGAAATGGTGAAACAAGAGCTGCAGACTCTGGGGAAAAATTGATTATAAATACAAAGTCTGAGATTGAAAAAACCAACATCAGCCATGTGGCTTCTCCTTCCATTTTTTACGGGTAACATTATGCTTTTCAATAAGCTTTTATGGGATATACTAATGTAATGCCAAAGCGGCTCTTATTTTACTTTTTTGTCATCTGGTTGTAGGCTGTCTCTCCCTATATTTGGTTTACAATTTGCCTGGAGGTTGGCAATGTTCTCCTGGAGATTTTCTTTCTCTTACATTAGATGTGCTCAAGTTCATCTTTATAGGTAAAAGAGATAGAATTGAACTATTAAACTGGTGGATTTATACGACATTGAAATGTTTTCAGTGGCTTCGTTGATCTTATATGCTGTCCTTACTTCTTACCATTGTAAATTCTTTGCTTTTTTACATTTGTAAATTGCTTAATTTAACTTCTCACATTTCGTTGATACTCTTTGCATCTTCAGTGTCACATCTCGATTACAGAAAACTTTGCGAGGGTCTTCTGATGATATTGGGTGGTTGCAGCACACTCCTGGAATGCCTCCTGTGGAAGATGGTACAGCAAGATTTTTGGAATTGCTTGCAGAAATAAGGTATTAGACTTTTTATGAATTATTTTTATCCTTTTTTAACAAGATATTATTTTTTTGTCCAGTGGTATAATTGTCTATTTATTTATTTCTATGTCAACCTATGATTTATATAGTGTCAATGATTTTACTTTAGGAATGGAGAGCACACACTCCCCAACTCATTTGTTTATCTACTAATTCCAGGTAATGGAAGTTTTGGATTATGCTCATGTTCTGTTCATTCAACAGCTAGCATTGGTAACTCCCTCCTAAAAAAAGTTTTCTTTTTCCAGGCCTCTTTAGCAATCATGGTCCACTATACTTTGTTGGCACTAAGAGATTCTTTTCAAAGATGGGTCTAGCTTGCCATATTGCAAAAATTCACAGTGAGGTATTAAATGATTACTCTCTAATTATTTAGACCAATAAGATCGTGGTATTAAGCTAAGAGTGGTAAAAGTTTCCTTCCACAATCTAGGTTTTTCTTTTAATTCTAGTAATTTCAAGCTCTTTTCATTTAGATTACCTTTTTTTTTCTTTAGGCATCTGTCGAACACAATGCATGGGAACTCAAGCAGTACATCGAGGAGCTTTACTGGGGATCTGGCAAGCCTGTGATGCTGCTAGGCCATAGCAAAGGTGGGGTTGATGCTGCAGCTGCATTATCAATCTACTGGACAGATTTAAAAGATAAAGTTGCCGGTTTGGCACTGTTACAGAGCCCCTATGGTGGCACCCCTTTAGCTTCTGATATTCTTCGCGAAGGCCAGATTGCTGATAAGGAAACCCGGAGAATCATGGAGCTTTTAATATGCAAGTTAATTAAGGTAACAATATCTCTTTTGCTCAAGAAAATTTCATTGCCATTTTGTCTCTCATTTTCGAGTTTGGTGTTTCATAATTCTTGCATTATCATAGGGTGATATACGGGCACTGGAGGATCTTACATATGAGAAGCGAAAGGAATTCATCATAAAGTATAAACTTCCAGATCAAATCCCTCTCGTCTCCTTTCATACTGAAGCAAGCATTGCTCCCGGTGTCATTGCAACACTGACACAGATAGCTCAGGCAGAACTTCCCTGGCTTCCCCTTCTAAAATTTAGAAATGAGGAATCAGATAATTTCCGTAAATCAGGACATCAGCTGCCTGTAGTGATACCTTTGTCTGCTGCCATGGCTGTGTGTGCACTCCACTTACAGCTCCGGTATGGTGAGAAGAGTGATGGTTTAGTTACAAGCCGTGACGCTGAAGTTCCAGGCTCTGTTGTGGTCAGACCTGATCGGAAACTTGATCATGCCTGGATGGTTTATTCTTCAAAAAAGAATCCTAGTGAGGCAGATGCTTGCGAAATGTGTGAGGCCCTTTTGACTCTCCTTGTGGAGATTGGAAGAGTGAAGCAAGAAAAGGAAAAAAGCAGGGAAGTTATCCATACTTGATAGAGAAGCATAATTTTTTGTTTACAGAAAACAACACACTGTTGTTCACTATTTTAGTAAAACACAAGCAAATGATTGACAACAAAATTTTGACATTTAACTGTGACATAAATTCCAAATTTTGGCATTGCTCCAAAGCAGTTCACCATTCTTGTTGACCTGCTTTGGAGGCTTTTTATGTCTGAAGGAAACATTGAAAGAATATTCAACTAACAAGTCGTATAAAATATTTTTCCATGCTTTCAAAATGGAAATCAAGAATTAAAAACATTTTTTTTTCTTCTAGTGTGGTTGATATTGAACGGGCCTTCAGTTGAACCTACAAGGCCCACATTTTTTTTTATGAAATACAAGGCTCACATTTGGAATTGCATTATTGGCCTAAGCTTCATAGCCTGTTTAAAATATGTCGAAACCAAAAAGTAAATTTTTTGTTATTAATACAAAATAAGGTACAAGCATGAAGCTTTCTATGTCAAAATAATAATAATAAAAGCTGTGCATATAAAGATGTGATGTTAATGGCTCTGATAGACTATCATGATGAGGACCCCCAAAATCAGACATGTATGATTAATAATCCCAAATGTATGTACGCCGTTTGATCATCAAGTACCTATTTATATGATTCTAAATATCGGGTCCCATGAAAACAATTCACCTATCATCAAAAATGATAAACGGGACAAGGTATTGCAGAGCTGTAACTTAGAGCAGTGAGATTATACTGGCTTTAAGCAAACACAGCCTTTATTGTGTGAACCATTAAACCCATATATGGGCCACCCTCGTACTTATTTAAAAGCCCATAAATTGTCTAGACGATGAAATGTCCAATTTATTTAAATTGTGGGCCTAGAAATAACTCATGGATCTTTAATTAGAGGTGGACGCCGATTTGAACGATAAAATTTATAGTAAACCGTAATTTGACTATTGAATTTAGTAATAAACTAAACAAAATGGTCAAAATTATTTAAACCAAACTAAACAATTTATAAACAGTTTGATTTAGTACGGTTGAATAGTTAGGGTTTCAGACTATTTGTTATTATTGTAAGCTTGCAGCCCATTTATCATTGTATTTCCATTTATATCATAAATTACAAACCAACTAAAAATTAAATAACATGATTATGAATGAAACATCAATTCAATTATTCATCTAAATATTATAATCCAAACTCCAATTAAAATATAAACCAATAATTTATCATTTAATTCTACAGTCCAAATTTAATTTAATAATATAGTCTTAACTCCAAAGTTCAAATTAATTTTAATATTACAATGCTAAGTTCAACCTAAAATATTACAATTCAAGGTTCAAATTAAAAATATTATAATCCAAATTAAAAATTGCATAATACATTCCGAACATAAAATATATTTATATATATATATATTTATCATTAGTAATAAAACATATTAAAAATATATTATATATTAGTAGGCATTTTGGGTTGGTTCGGTCTGAAAATCACCCAAACCGCAAACCAAACTATTAATTACAGTTTTT
The DNA here is from genome assembly GCA_003254975.1 of Ochetophila trinervis. Lineage (NCBI taxonomy): Eukaryota > Viridiplantae > Streptophyta > Magnoliopsida > Rosales > Rhamnaceae > Ochetophila > Ochetophila trinervis. Next base: position 12,144 of record QANX01007146.1, on the reverse strand, counting down.
TTACATAACAAACCAAACCAAATTGTTTATCTTCTACAAACCAAACCAAACCAAACAAACCAAAAGCAGCGATTTAGTTCGGTTTGAACAATTTAGTTTGGTTTTGCCTACCGTACCTTTAACTATCATAACCTTAATTTGGCATAGCTTTTTTTTTTTTTTTTTTGCTTCTTTTCTGTTTTTTTAAAAGTTCTTTATGAAAAATCTACTATTCGTTGAGTTTGTTAAAATAGCTTTTAAATGTAGCTTTTAAATTCTAAAAGCTGCTTTTGACTTCCTAAAAACACTGCAAAACAGGGTCATATTCACATAAACATTCATTCAGAATTGAGAATGAACAACTTTAGGAAAATAAGTTAAACTTATAAATTAAAAATAATAATTGAATGGACATGAGCGGTTTGAAAATGTAAGAGCATTTCTAATAGAGAATGTAAATTGCAGTAAATATGGTATAACAATAGATATTGTTTAAATCTAAATGGCATAAATGCATAATCAGTTCAAAAATTGTTATTCAATAGTAATGTTCACAGAGACTATTTTATAGTTGTTAATTAATTATATATTTTTTTAATTTTTTAATAAATTAAATGTTTAAGGAAATTTTTTTTTTGAAAAATTGCAAAGTCTGACAAAACTTCTAAAAATAGACATTCACTTTTACAATGTTTAGGTCACGTCAACTCAACGTTCATTCTAGATATTACCATTGGAGCACTTTCTTTTAAAACAATGTCTATGTTTTTTATGTAATATGTTAACTTTAGTAATCCACATTCTATTGCAGATGTTTTAAACCATACTGAGTTATTTGTCTCAAAA
>QANX01007146.1:0-11227 GCA_003254975.1 Ochetophila trinervis | reverse complement strand
TATATATATATATATATATATATATATATATATCTTTTAAAGGATGCTATGTTCAATTTCAAAAATTAATATTTTTATATTTCAAAAAATTTCTATCCAATTTTATTCTAGTTAATTTTGACAGATTTTGTTAAATAGAGCTATGTGCGTCTCACACGTGATCTACTAAAATTATTTATTTATTTATTCTTATTTTTACTAATTTTTTAAAATATTTGAAAAAATTCATATAAAATTATTATTTTTTAATTCTAAATTGCTAAAAATGATAATTTTTTATTCATCCTAAATGTTTCTATCTATAAATTTTCTGCAGATTTTTCATCTAATTTAATTTAGGGTGAAAAAACGTTTAAGATAGAAAAAAATTCGAGGAAAAAAATTCATGATAATTTTTTCTAATATTTAAACAAATAGGTAATAAAAATAGAGGGTCATGTAAGGCACATGAATCCCATTTAATAGAATTATTCAAAATTATACCGCAATTTTTTAAAATATAGAGAGTATAAAATGTCAAAATTAATCATAGCTGATAGGATGCAATTTATATTTTATGTATCTTAATACTTGATTTGAGCATGTTTTATTAACTTAAAATGGATTAATTTGTGTTTTTCAATATTTTAGGTGAATTTGAGCTTAAAGAGATAAAAAATGAAAAAACAGTGACAAAATCGTAATTAAACAGAAAAATGAAGAAGCAGTGGCAAAACCGTAATTAAATGGATATTGGGGCAAGGCAATGCAGCCCAGGCGCCTGGCCAGCCGCTTGGGTGGGAGCAAATTTGGTCGTTTTTACACGATTTTAGCAGTTTTAACTCTAGATTTTAATATAAATATGTTTTAGGATTGTTGTAAAGAAGGGAGCCGATTTTTAGACAATTTTTACCATTAGAATTGAATTTTTCTCTCAAGTTTGTGCTTCTAATCTTCTATTCTTGGGTAAGAATAATTCTAAACTAGTTATGCAATTGTGAGATTTATTTTTATTTCAATACAATTTAATCATTCAATTTATGTTCTTCTGTGTTTATTGTTTCTATTTTCAATTTTTCATAATTATAATTTGGATATGTTATTTTTATGTGAGATTGGATTATTGCTAAATTGAATTCTCAATCGTATTGGATTTTTAATAATTAGTAGCAAATAGACTTTAATGGTTATGATCACAGATTCTGTTAATTATCTATGAAAAATATAAATTAAATTAAAACTTTGCAACGTTTGTAGAGTTTGTCTTTATTTGGCTTTTATCTTGTTCTTGATTATTTTATGAGATAAATTCAGGTCACGTTGATTCTAGATTTAATTTCTGAATTTATAACTAATTCATGATCGTATATGAATTAGTTTATTTTAATAAGAAATATAAAATAATTAGGCCGTGCCAATTATTTATGCTAAACTGAATGAAGAATTATAATTTTTATGTCTATAATCAATTGTTTACTAGTCTTATGAATTATTCTGATCTCAAGAGTTTCTCTTATTTATTTCTTTTCAGTATTTACTAGTTTTGATTTAATTTAGAATATTTTACAAGAAATCTAAAACTCTCCATTTTTATATTTTTAGTTTAGTATTTTACTATGATAGAATTTAAATTGGAATTCAACACAGTCTCTGTGGATTTGACCTGGACTTGCACTACTATAGTTCTGGTAAATTCAGTATTATAATTTTGGTATTTACGACACACATCAATAATGCTGTTCAAATTTTAAAAAAAAATGAATTATAAAAAGTATAAAGTTAACCATATAATAATAAATAAATAAATAAGGAAAATCTATAGTTTGGAACCATTGTGTTTTCTATTTAATCATCTAAAATTTTGCCTTAAAAATTTGACCTGCATTAAGATGGGTATAAAAGCTTTGGTCCATGTACTTCTGCCATGTTACATATGCATGATTGCTAAAACCTAGGTAGCAGGAAAAATATATATTTATGCTAGATAAATAAATAAATAATTGAAAGCAAAAAAGATAAAAATGTTTTGCATTTGTGCCATGCATTTCTATTTAAAACTAACAGAAACCTCAGCAACTTATAAGTATGGGTGACACATGGAATGCATGTGATGAGATATATAGATCAATATATATATATATATAGAGAGAGAGAGAGAGAGCATTTATAGAATTTTGATGACCAATATAAAAAACAAATACAAAGTTGGCTCCACATATTTATTAGATCAAATGTAATTGGGTCCTTCTCTCCCAGCAACCGGTCCTCAAATTATACTTTGCAATCGCCATCTGCATTAATATCTTCCAATTGAATTTCTGATTTTTCTTTTCTGGGCTCCCAAACCCTCCCTCGCTCCTCTCTTCAAGTCCATGGAAAAAAATAATAATAAAACAAATGAAAAATGGGTTTCTTATTATCCATTGAAACTTCTCGTGGAAACTTACTAAATAATGAACATATGTAGTCTCTTGCATCTCTGCAGATGCATATAAATGCATGTGTGCATATTAATTCATCGTACGTACGTACATGCGTATATACATACATATATACATCTATATATTACATAAAGGGCAATTTATTTATTTTTTGATAAAAATAAATAGGTTTCAAAATGCCATTCATTTTCAATTTCATGTACAGAAATAAGCCTTGATTCATTGTCTAGCTCTAGCTAACTACCCAAATCTCTTATATCTTCAAAATAATTAATTTATCAAAAAAAAAAAAAAGTGATGAATAATAAATTTAACTTTAAGGGGTAGTTACAGTGATATGAAAAAGTGTTAAAAAATAGAAAAAGTTCCAGTATACTTCATCCCTAGAGCAATTAATAATTCCATTAGTTTTCCACCTAAAGTAATAAATAAGAGAGGTTCATGGAATAGTAAATTAACAGCCAAAAAGTGCCAAAGATGGAATAATCTGCAAGCAAAAGAAGAGGACCTGCCATATATAACAAAATGATATTTCTCCATTCTAGCAAAGCCCTAGCTAGCTTAATATATATACAACAAGGACAACCATAAACAATTCATCAATCAATATTCACCAAAAAAAATCAATCAATATTTACCAGAAAAAACAATTCATCAATCAATGTTGTCCCTTAATTAATCCCATTTTCAGTAGTACGAATTCTTTAATAGTGAATACATATATATATATATATATTTACAATTGGTTTTTTATTACATCCATACTATAATTTTACTATCAAAATTTTATTTTATAGCTTTTATATGAATTCAAATACTGAAATTAAAAAAAATTATTTATAACAATTTTTACAAAATTCATTTTATCCAAATAAAATTTTAATCTGTATTTTGTACTGCATCATAATTTGCTTGGAGAAGAATGTACTTGACGGTGTCAGACAAGTTATTAATTTTTCTGAGTAAAAAAAATTAAATTAAATCATCGGATTTTTCTTCATTAATTTTGATGAAATTTTTTTAAATACATGATGACATAAAAAATGCAATATTTGGCATTGATTCCAAGCACTGAGAGAACTAATTTATGATTTGAACTATATATCCAAATTATAAAAACTTAACCAGTTGGAGGAGTGTTGGGATCAATGATTGGCTTCTTCACTGCTCTCGTATGATTAATATATTACTATTCCTTTTTGAGTCAAATAAAGTTGACCTCTATATTTAATCTCTCCGTAATTTTACAGAGAGCACTAAGAATTTCTGATAATTATTTTAATTAATCTTGTTGAATTATTATTTTTTGTTTAAATTATTAAGCTGTTAGGGACTAGTTCATTAAATTTTTTTTTTATGTTTTTTCTCACATACAGATTTTTTTTTGACTTTTTGGGTGTTTTTACGTGTATTTTATTTTTATTTTTAGATGGGAATATTAAATTTTTAAATTTAGAATTTTTCAGATTTTTGGATTTAATACAAAATTTGAATTGTTATTTAAAAAATAAATAAACTGACATCGTCATTTTTTTCTTTTACTCTTTCTCCAGCAAATCTGATAGTCGATTCATTTCACAATATATAAACACAATAAAAATGTGCAACCCTTTCGGCCATCGAAACAAAATTAAGAGTACTATTGCAACCACTTGGGACCCAAATACAGATATTCCAATTTAGTGATGATATAGGCCTGTTTGGACAGCTCATATTTATTGTACATTTCGACTTATTCTTCAAACTTTTTGTTTAGAATTGGAACAGCGACATGGTAGAAATTAATCAACTATATTAGGATTAATAAGAACGTCTAATTGAGTAAGAGAAATATTATATATATATATATATATATCTACAGTATTTTGATAGAGAAATCTAACTCATCAACTAAATCATATATATTTCTATTATACAAATAATATATTTAAAAAAAAATCAAAGGGCCTGGTTGATTAATTTGCTTTTGAAATAATATTCTCTGTACGTACTTGAAAAAGAAAAAAAAAAGGGGCCATGTAAAAGCAAATTTCTCTATAAACTAGTGGTCAAATGACTTTTAATTCTTCATCTTATGAAAATAGGAATATTTGATATATATTTATATATATATACACATATATGTATACCCTACAAGGTTTTGATTCATCACCTTTATTGAATCTTGTAACACTGTCATTCTCTTCATCTGAAAGTAAGAATATTAACATGCGTGCACATGTACTGCGTTTAACATTATTTATATAATTAATTATTTTTTATTTGATCCTGTTAATAATAACAATAAAAAATAAACAGTTGAATTTATTGTACAAATTAATAAAATTCCTTGGTATTTTTGTGCAAACTAAAGTTATTAGTCTTATGTATAGAAAATTTTGGTCAATAATAGTTGCTGATAGCTCAAACCCAACTCTCTATTACCTGACCGACTTATTTATATTCCAAATCTTCCCTTTTTTTGCTTTTATTTTTTTGGGTAAGAGATTTTATGTTTTGTAACAATTTCTCGGGTGGTTTTTTTTTGGGGTGAAATCTCGGGTTTTTCTTTAATGATCAGAATATAGTTGTAAATATTAATTAGACAATCTCTCTTCTCTCTCTCACTAAGCCAAATGATTGAATAATTCCAAAGTTTGGAGACCCATATAGCTAGAATCCTAGATTTTTATTTTTAGATGTAGGGAAAATATGACTGTGCAATAATATAAATAGTTAAACAAGTCACTTGCATTATAGTTTATGAAACCCCTTTATGGAACTCTAATATTTAGACCAACCCCAGAAGTAGTAAAGGCATATTTTGTCTGATTATTATTGTATTCCATTAATTTATAAAACACCAATAAATCCATTTTTTTTCTGAGATGATGTCAAATAATCAATCTGTTCTTTACCGATCCCTTCAAAGAGATTTAAAAAACAAAAACAAAAATTTTAAAATCTGGAAGAACAAAAAAATGGAAAAATATATATCCATCTTTCTGGGGAAGAAAGCTTCTAGTTCCTGCTTGGGTTGAATGATAAATATATTACATTATCCTCTGATTGGACAATTGATGAATCTAAAATTTAACTATTTCTCAAGCTGGGACCAAACCAGTAAAGGCCCATGACATCAATAATGAAGCTGAGCAATCCGAACACTGTAACTGCGACCTTTTGATTTTTTGTTCTTGGCCTGCAGTTTGTTTCCCCTAGATAAAAACAAACAGGAAATTTGTGGCAAATCATGAAAAATGAAGCAGTTTATTAGGCTGGGAAAAGATGGTTTTGGAGAATGTGAGGAGGATGAAGGAGGGGGATAGGACAGAGGTGAAAATGAGAGGAAAAAGTTAAAAAGAACAAGTACTGGTACAGCAGGTACAGAGCACCTAACAGAGGGACAAAGTAATCTCCTCCCATTTCTACATCTTCTATTCTAGACTTCTAGTTGTTGGTTAATTGGTATAATGGTAATATGGTAATCCTTATTGTCCTAGACGGCTTTGCTGTGCTAGTATGCTGTGCTGTGCCAGCTGTATATGACCCTCTTTGACAAACTTTGTTTTAACCCATTGCTCTCTCTCAATCTCTTTTCTCTTTCTTTCTATATCGACATATAAATATTAACTGTGTCTATATTTATATGTATGTATTGCATTCAGATACAAAACAGTTGTATTATTAAAATGATAAATATGATTTTGTAAATGGTTTCATAAAGATATGATGAAAAGGACGCGTTAAAGAGCAAGTCCAGGCCAGTCGTGTGGGGGGTCACTCTTCTTATAGACAAACCCCACGTTTCCTCTCCTTATATTTCCCTCTTCTTCATTCGCTCTCTTTCTTCTTCTACTACCAAGTTAGAGTTACTAAACCCTCTTTCGCTGCCTCTCTCTCTTTGTTTTCTCTCGAATGAAATACTAATGCTATATATCATATAGACTGTTAGCGTTTGCCAAAGGAAAAGAACTCCAAAACTAAAACCAAAATCGGCTTCTGTTTGAACATTGTTTTTTAGCATTGAGAATGTTGGCAGCTGAATCCCCAAAATCTCCAATGGCAGACCCACCGAACTCGGAGGGCGAGTCGAGTGGCAACTCGTCCCCACCAGAGAAGCAGCAGGGGAGCTCCCCTGAAGAGGGTCGGAAAAGGGAAAAGAGAGGCAGGGACAGCGGCACCAGGCATCCGGTTTACAGAGGGGTCCGAATGAGGACGTGGGGCAAATGGGTATCCGAAATCCGAGAGCCCAGGAAGAAGAATCGGATCTGGCTCGGTACTTTCTCTACCCCGGAAATGGCAGCGCGTGCACACGACGTGGCGGCGTTGAGCATCAAAGGAACCTCTGCCATTCTCAACTTCCCTCGCCTCGCCGCCTCACTTCCTCGCCCCGCTTCCAACTCCCCCAGAGATGTTCAAGCCGCCGCCGCTAAAGCCGCTTCGATGGAGGTTTTGGACCCGACATCAACGCCATCACTGTCACAGTCGTCGTCCTCGTCCTCGTCATCGCTATCATCGTCGTCTTCGTCCAGTTACGACGTGTCGTCTTCTACGCCGGAGGAACTGAGCGAGATAGTGGAACTCCCGAGTCTAGGAACGAGTTTTGAGTCCGCAGAAGCAGGGACCGAGTTCGTATTTGCTGCTGATGAGTCGGTGGAAGAAGGTTGGCTATGGTATCATCAGCAGCAGAGCTTTGAAGAAGAAGATTATTATTATGGATATTTTAGGGATCAATTGTCGATGATGGAAGAGACAGAGTGTCGAATAGGAATGCCCTCCTCTGCTTTTGACACTCTACTTTGGCAACATTAAAAATCACTTCCTTGCCTATTTTGGCATTTCGCATTTCGCTGCTTGTGTGCTCTTCTCCTTCTGATCCTTCTCTTTTTTTCTTTTTAATCTGTGAGCTAGCCCTTTTCGATTATTTTTTTTTCTTTTTTCCAAGGGGGCTATAAAATACGTTTCTTGGTTCTCAAGGTCTTTCTTTTACTAGTGTTTGATCATTTTCTTCTCCATAATCCTTGCACAGAAAAAGTGGTCAGATTTTGTAATTGCTACTTGCTATTTCCATCTGAATAGTTACTTAGAATATATATGGTTATTTAACTCCCTGTCAGAATTCAATGGATTAAAGTATGTTTTAGAGTTTCAGATATAAAAAAGGGTCCCTTTCTTTCTTTCTTTCTTTCTTTAGGTTCATTATTGTTTGATTATTATTTTCATAGCTACTATCTGTTTAATGTGTGTTATAAAATTGAACACTGAAGCAATTAAAGCTTTGTTTGATTAGCTCTAAATAAGAAAATCAATTTCTCCAGTTGGGAGGGTGTTCAGTTTTGGAGACATTTTGAGTCCTTGACTAGTTAAATGTATTGAGTTTATTGCTGATAAAAATGCAAAAAGTTAGCTCAGTTGATATATTTTTTAGTTACGATAATTACTTGTGAGCTTTATCATTGAAAATACATTTCCATGTTAAACATTCAAATTTCAACAAGGTAAAAATTCCTCATCTACCAATTTGAAATAAATGAGAAAAATAATTATACATATATATAATATTACACATTAAATTGAGAAATACAAATACTGGTGGCATGAGAAATCTCTGGACTAAGTGTTCTGTTGGCTGTTAGCCCTAAAAGCAAAGGTCGTCCACGTGTGCGTGTGCCTATGTGTGTGGTTCATTGAGATTGTGTCTCCAGGCCCGAATTTGCAAAATCTAATAGAAAATTGACTCTGTTTTATAAGCAATTAAGCATCATTGAAGAAGAAAAAAATAGAAATTAATTCCAATTAAGAAAACAAGAAGACTTTGTTTGCAGGAATATATGTATTTAGTTAATTAAGTATTCGAAACAAATCAATAATTAAACTCTAATGTAGAATATCTTGTTCATATTTTGTAAGGCTTATACATATTGAGCAATTTGGCCATGCTGTTCCATTTTTATAAGGTTGCATTGTATTCGTTCATGATTCACCCACAAAGAAATCACATAAACAAATTGGAAAAATATATTGCAACAGATGAATAATTAGACTGGGATATATATATATATATATATATTAAGGATAATACGAGTCCAGTCTAATTAAGCATAATATACGTATATACATATTTATAGACTGGGATCAACATTAATTTTAGATAGATGGGGTGAATTTTATTTGTTTTTACAAAGTCATCAATTAATTGTCTGTGAGGGGAGCTTATTCCAGAGAGTTGCATTTCAACCACCGTATATGGAGGGGTCCTTTTGCTCTGACATTTGTGTAATATATATTTATTCATATATACAATTCTATTCTTTCTTTAATTGTGTTTACATTCCACATTTTCCCCTGCAATTTTTATAATATTTTTATGAAATAGTGTGGTTCTCTCTGAATCTTTAGATTTATTTTATATAGGAAGATGAGTTTTTGAAGGAAAACAAATAAGAAATACATAAAGTTTAATTATCTATAGAATATGATTTTCCTCATAGGGTTTCGTTAAGATTTTCCTAGTCATTGTTAGGTCCTCCTGATTTTGAGGCTCTTAATTAAATAGACCAAAATGGCGGTTTGCATTTATTTACTTGAGCTGCAGTTCAAGTGGCATGGGGAAAATTAACTGCCTATGTTACTATTTCGAACAATTATTTTTAAATTTTATGTTGATATATAATTAAAGGTAACTGTATTTTTATAATTGGGCAAGGCGAATGTATACGCAGAAAAATTAAAGAAAAGAGTTGTGTGGATTTTGCAATCAATTTATGCAATAAATTATGAGTGAGAAAGAACACATTGATTTGGTTTGGTAAACCATATGGAATATGATTTTTGATTTTACATGTCATGGGATCTTACAAATAATTTTCCTAGGGGAAAAAAGTAGAAGAAAATATTTAAAGAGCATCACCTATTTTTTCATTTGTTAAGAACAAAAATAAATTTCCTTTTTTTTTTCTTTGTTGCTATAACATAAAGGAATTTCACAAAATTAATAAAGAAATTTCCTTAATCACAAAATTAATAACTAATTACATTCTTTCCAACAGTAAAAATATTTGTATATATATATATGTATGAAATTAAAAAGCATCCTTTGATCCCAAATTTTTGACTTACCCTGCACTGGATAAGATGTGATAGTCTAATTTTTTCAACTACGAGTGAGAAATAGCACCCCTAGTTGGTGAACATGCTGAAAATGACATGCCCAAAAAGTTCCATATTTTGCCTATATATTACTCTTTAACTCAAGACCCCCACAATCCCAAAATTCTAAGTATTTGCACACATAATTAGGCATCCCTATTACTATGGCTTGCTAACTTAGCTAATCAAGCTCATATTTAGTTTGTGATTATCTTTTCTTGCTTTGCCTACTCACATTGAAAACCCAAAAACATTGACAAAGGACTAGGAGGGTTTTTGGAAAATAGTAATCTATATAGTACAAACTAAGGAAACTGCTAAAGAACCCCATAACCCAATTAAAAATTTCCATTTGGTTTTCAAAATAGTACTACAGAGAATAATTTGATATAAAATTTAAGTCAAACGTCTGTGACCCCAGTACATAGCTGGAGGATGTGAGAGCAAAGCAAATTAAGGACCCACTTCTTTGATTGCCATCTTTGTCTTCTAACTAAGATTTTTTTATTAACATGCATCATTATTATTTTACAGAATATTATATTATATATTAAAATTTCTGATTTTACGTGGTTGGAAATTGAAAGTCCTTTGAAGCTGGCAATAAGATTGATTTGATTCTAATATAATATCAATGGACCTATTATCGATTAGCTATATAATTATGTACGTACCACACTGCTTTTATCACTTTCTTTTTTGCAAGGGCATATTTCATTTTATTATATGAGTTTCCCATATTTTGCCTGCATATCTTCTATTGGTGCTCTGTGTACAGCAAAATTGAAATAATGTCCTTTGAAGCTAGCCTTGCAATAAGATTGATTTCATTTAATTTAATGTCGATCGATTTGATTTAATTTACCGTCTAGTTATCAATTATATAATTGAGCTACCACACTTTGTATTTCTCATTAATTTCGCGAGTTTTTGTCTGCATATATAATCTTTATTTCTGTTGCTACATGTAAAACTTGCTTTGTTCATCATTGTTGATTTTACAGCAATTAATTTGTATAGAATTCTCCATCATTTTATATACAGACCAAAAAAACAAAAATTTAAAATGAAAAGAACATTCATGGACTGTATAATTATTTATGATCATATAAAATAAAGTATATATATATATACATACAATTTTGCCATAAAACAAGTGCACTTTTTTGTTATCATGCCCTACGTATAACCCATCAGATATATGATCTAATTACATATGAACACTACATATATTCCATAGTTTATATGTAATGAGAGTCATGAGACCGATCGAATACACGAAGGCGTGTATGCCTTTTTCTGGCAAAATTAAATATAATATATATTTGATGATAAATAATAAACATTGATAGTTAAAAATGATTAGAAATAATTTTAAGATTTTAATTTTTCGGCGAAATCGATACATTAATTTATTATTTGGGTGTGAAGAGCAGGTGCCAATAATATTTATCAAAGTGCAGCAATTGCTTTGGAGAAATTAAGGTGTTCAGACTCTCCACTAATTTATAGAAATTATAAATTGCTTTTTTCTGCGAGTTGTAGTAATCAGTCGCACGTGCACTTTAATTCGAAAGTTGACCTACTAAAACAGAATTAATTGGGATCCCCAACTTTTAAGCATTTGGGCAACAGGTTATACCCGTATTTTTCATGTAAAAATATTTATCATATTC
>QANX01007144.1:0-10826 GCA_003254975.1 Ochetophila trinervis | reverse complement strand
TTTTTTTTTTCTGATGATTGTTTCTTTTACAGTAATAGATGATTTTCTTTCATAATATTGATACGTATTTATAGATAGAGAATGGTAGGTGTGAATTGATTATTTTGGTATTGTGAAATAATTGTATGTGGTAGGTGTTGGCGCGCAACTATTTTGCGACGCCTGCTCCAATGGGTGTCGCTGAATGTGATTGCCGCGTATATTTTCAGCGACGCTTTACTAATGCCCGTCGCAAATGTATTTGGCGCGCAGATTTTCGGCGACACTTGCGGAATGTCTGTCGTGAAATGTATTTGGCGCGCTTATTTTTCCGACACTTGCCGAATTTGTGTCGCCGAAAATGCTTCGCGCCACATTTTTCGCGACGGTTTTCGATCGCGCGTCGCAATAGCTGATTTCAAGCACATTTTAGCGACGTGGCTGCGTCGCTATTTTGTTCAAATAAAGGCGACGCACTATGTTTGTGTCGCCGTTAGTTTATCGCGACGCAAATTTTTTGCTTCGTCGCCTATTTAGTGTCGCCGATTAAGGTTTTTGGCGTAGTGATGTTACCAAACAACACCTAAATAAATATAAATAAAATCATTCATCTAAATATTACAGTTTAAATTTAAATTAAAACACAATTCAATATTTCATCATCTAATTATAAAATCTAACTCCAAACTTAAATTAATATTACAATCCAATATCCAAAACAATTTTTAAGTCTAAAGTTATTTTAATATTACATTCCAAAAACGAAACTAGAAATATTACAGTACATATTTTGAATCAGCAAAACCACTGCATATTAGTGCATCTTCAACAAGAAAAGTCCACCCAAAAACTTTTTTGTTGCATCATCTTCATCTTCAATGTTTCATCATAAGTTTCATCTTCATTTTAACCAAAAAAATTATACAATCAATTAATTATTTCATCACTTTTTGATAAAAAATACATTGATTATAATTTGAAAAATAAGAAAAGATTGATTATACAATCAATTAGTGCGGTTTAGCAGTTTAGCTTGGTTTATATTCATCTCTAAATGAAACAATTGGAAAAATAAAAATAATGTAAAACATTGATTATAATTTAAAAAATAAAAAATGAATAATTATAATTTGAAAAAATTGGAGCACTTTTGGATTGATACATGCAAAGCAAAGAAATAAACTAGTATTTAGTAGGATAGAGAAACTAGTATAACTTTAATTAAATGGATGTTTATGAAATATTATTAAGTAGTAATTAATAGATACATTTTCAAGCTCAACTATCAATAACAACAATTATTCACAGAGGCAATCAATATTATATCAATATCATAATTATCAGCAAAGATAATCATATGTAATATTATATCTATGTGGTTGACATTTTAACAATTATATTCAAAGTTATCAAAGAGATGTGTCTTTTGATTAATATTTTTTTTAATACACTAATAGAACCGAGGGTAAGGAAAATAGTGAAAATTTTCAACCATCAATAAATTATATGTGGTATTTAGTCATATTTAAGTAATTATGTATTTATATTATTATTTCAATTAATGAATAATTCACTACTTAATAATATTATTTTTGTTATTATCAACAAGTACTAAAGTTCTCGTAATTATGAAAATATGATTTATACTCAATGTTTTTTTTTTCAATTTTTATAGTTGAATTTATAAAGTATTTAATAAATAAGTATATTTTGGAATTTTATTAAAAAATTTCATACTTTAATTTATATAAATTGTTGACATTTCTTTTGAATTTTTATTGTAAACAATATTTTTGCTAATATTTAATATTTTTAACATTCGATATTAACGTCGATACTAATATTTTCACCGTTGGTCATTTAGGTTATTTGTTTTTCTTTTTATGTTTTTTACAAAAATAAAAATATAAATATGATGTCATTGTTTTGATAGTGAAGCTTGACACACAGGAACCATATAAGATCCTATCAATAAGTCCCTCATAAATTTTTATCATATCAAATTCTATGTATTTGTATATCTTTTTTGGGTAATATACCCATAAAAACATGAACATCATGTCGTTCTAATAGCTTTAACATCAAATTTTATTTTTATTAATTTTTGGATTGCTTCAATATTGATGTCTAAAAATCAATTAATAGTCTACTATGAATTTAGACATGTTAAACCTCGGTGGTTGGTATAGGAAAAATTTAATGGTGAAACAATCAAATGATATGAATTTATATATGGAGCCAATAGTTTTAACTTGATGCCAAAACAAAGCTAGATAATTTTAAGGGCACAATTGGTATACAAAATGAATAGTCATTCTTATTTATATGTTTGTGAGAATATTTAATTAGTCAAGTCTAGCTTTATTATTATTTTTCCCAAAATTTTCGAATTTAGTATAAATTAATTAAAACTTTAATTTAATATTTATTTATATATTTTTAGTATATAATAATCAATCTAAATCTAAACTTATTAAAATATAGTAAATATATTTTAATTTTTTTTTATATTAAAATACATGAATAGTAATTCCAAGATTTTAAAAAGTGATTATTATTTATTTAAATGTAGACATATCATTTAAATAGGATAGCTATTTTTAAATTAAAAAACGTACCAAATATATGATAAACTAATTCTATAGAATAGTTATTCTATTCTTATACATAGTCAATAAACTAAACGTGCCCTAAATGTTTATAGAAATTTCTACAAGCATTTTAACTTCAANTTTTTGAAGATACTTGTTTTTTTTTTTTTTTTTTTGGTAAGCAATCGAAGCTTCTTGTAGTTCTTAAACATTACTAATTAATTATTTTTAACACTAATAAGCTCTACATTTATATGAAAGGTATTCTCGATACTAGAGAGTATCAAAATTTTGCATTTTAAAAGAACAAAATTAAGGTACTTTCAGAGTACCTCTCCTGTGAATGTGAAGAATCCACATATGGAATCCACATTCATGTAAAATGTACTCCCAAAGTACGGGAAATAGCGAATTTTTACTCCTTTTAAAAATACAAATTAAAAAGACATGTTAACAATAAATAATTAGTAACTTAAAGAAATTAGGAGGAAGCTTCTGTTGCTTATTTTTGAAGCTAGAAAGCATGTATGAAATATTTCTAAGAACATTTAGAATTATCTAGCTTATGGGTACAATAAAGCTCACATTAGATGGATTTGATGATTTTACTATCAATTTTTTTTTATTAACTATTTGATTGCTTTAAAGTCTAAAAATTTAAAAATTTAAAAATAAATTTATTATTCACTAAGTTTTCATAGTTTATTTTTTTCAAATATAATTTTAGTATGTCAATAAATTCAAATGAAATCATTAACCGATTTTTAAATTTGTCTTTAGAAAGATATGATACTAAAACCATCATGTATTTTTTTTTTATATATATATATATATAATTTTGTTAAAATATACGGGCTTGCCCGAGTTAAAATGGACATGACCAACCAATTACATATAATCCACCATAGTCGGTTGGTTATATGCAATGTGGGTGTGCCTGTGATGAGAAAATTACACACACACATACAACCAGATTCATATTAAGTCGATTTGATAGTTCTACTATCAATGCTTTCTTTATTAACTATTAGATCGTTTCAAGAGATTATATTTAAAGATTCAATGATAGTTTAAAGAGTTTCTACATAATTTTCTTTTTTCAAAATAAAATTTTAGTATTTTATTAAATTTATATCATATCATTTTTTTGATTTTGAAGTTATAGTTCTTGAGGACATTATCACTAATAATGCAGATTATCAGTGACAAAGTCATCCCTGTTATTTTTAGTGAGGAAGTCATCACTATTAATAAATTATTGATGACAATCATTATATTAAAAAGGTAAAGATATAAACATATTCATATTTATATAGCCTCAAGTCAAGACAACGTGACTTTTTTAAAATAAAGTTTTAAATTTTAATCTTTATTCTCACTTGTTAAAAAAATGGTATAATCAGTGGTCAAAATTTAAATTTTGATTTAAAAAAAATATATATATGATCTGCATTTTGATTTAACTTAATATAGTAATAAAAATAATGATTTAAAATTAGATGATCAACTGTGATAAAAATGCATATTTAATTGTTTTTATATAAACAACCTAGCGAAAAAAAAAAACTATTTAGCCTTACAAATCTGCAAAGTTGAAATCTTCATTTTCAATATAAAAACATAAAAAGTGCCTATAGAACTGGGTCAGTATTTACTCTAATTTTTTTTTCTTGGTCAAGAGAAAAAAGAGATTTACAAATGCCATAAGGTAATAATAAATGTTTTTTTATTAGCTATCGAAAAGGCAAAAAAAAAAAATTATATATATATTTGATGGAATTGTCCTCGCACTGCATCGCTTACAATCATATCTCCCACACTTCAAAAGAGGGATTAACTATAAAAGTATTAATTCACCAAAAAAAAAAAAACTATAAAAGTATTAAGCAAGTGTTAAAGTTTATGTCACAAATAAATTTAGTCATTTTGCCAATAACCAAGCTGATTTTTCTTTTTTCTTTTGGCTACTAATTGATCTTTTTTTTTTGCTCTGCATCGCTTACAATCATATCTCCCACACTTCAAAAGAGAGATTAACTATAAAAGTATTAAGCAAGTGTTAAAGTTTATGTCACAAATAAATTTAGTCATTTTGTCAATAAACAAGCTGATTTTTCTTTTTTCTTTTGGCTACTAATTGGTCTTAAACCATGATTTAAAGTTATTTTTTATACATGAAAATTTAAAAACATAATATTTTACCATAAAATATATAGCTTAATAATGTGTTTAAAATATTCAATCCAAATAAATATTCAAGCTGGACTTGGGCCCACAAGGCATTTGAAAGTTGAAACCACTGATCTTCAGGGCATGGGCCAATTTTGTTAGTTGTCAAAGCTAAGCTGAAATTTAATTTTAATTTTAATTTTTTTTAATAAAAAAACAAAAACAAAAACAAAAACCCAAAAAGCCGTTTATTTTAGTTCCGATGAATGAAATGTGACCGCCGCCACAAGAGCAAGAGCATAGTTTAGCGTCTGGTCGTCGGAGATCTGGTGGGTCGGCTTGGCGTTTTGCGTCTCATCGACGGAAAAGGGTAAGTTAATATTTTGTCTTTCTCGTTCTCAGTCTGTTAAATAGCAGCAGATCATACATATTTGCACATGTATTTTTATATATTTTTTAGGTTCGTTCCCGCAAATGAGGAATCGGATCGTTCACGATTTCAAAGCTTTATCTTGTTGGAATTACGTTGCGATCTCTCTTTTTTTTTTTTTTTTTTTTTTTTCCGGTGATTGTTGGTGTACGAATCTGTTCGTTTTCTTAATTTTTCTTTGGTCCCATAGAAACCGAACTGCTGAGAGTATTTCAAATTAGGAATTGATGAATATGACATAGTCGATCGCATAGCGGAGTGGATATCGCGTTAGACTCCGAATCTAAAGGTCGTGGGTTCGAATCCCACTGCGATCGCATTTTACGTCCCTGATTTCAATTCTTTTTTTGCTTGAATGTTATTTTTATACTGTTGGGTTTTAGATTTTCTGAGAGGATTGGACATTTTTGATATACTTGATTCCAGAAATTCATCTGTTTCTCTTTATTCTCTGTTATTTGCGTTGTTAAGTATATATACCGAGAGGTGAATTGGTTAAAAAAATGCTACTGAATCTAGTTTGGTACTTCTCTGAATCACAAATTCTATACTACGTTTACTTCCAAATTTCTATGAGAGACCCTTTTAGACATATAAAACTGTTTTTTTAGCTTAGAGTTTTTACAGCAAACAAAAACTGTCATTTCTTCCTGTTAAGATCTGAGTTTTTGTCTGAATAGGACAATTGAGGTCAGTTATGTCCAAAGTGACATGTAGCACCAGACATTGCGGTTTCAAAAATCGTGATAATGCATTTCTGGGTCTGTAAGATGAGTCCAAATGTCCAATATCTACAACTTTGTCATTTTATAGCGTTTTAAAGTATCTTCTTCGAGTTGATATTTGAAGCTCAATTCTTACTGTCATTGGGAAGAGAGAATCTGGAAGGGTTATTGTGTTATGAGAGGTCAAAAATTAGTTTATAGTTTCATTGTTAAAGAAATGATTTATATTCAGTTAGGGATGATTTTAAAAGGGTCATCTGAAAAGTATTTCATAATCATTGAATTAGTAGTTTTTACTTTGATAGACTGACCACTACAGATTTTAAGGTTGCTGCGTAATTAGGTCAAGTAGAAAGCTTTTATTTTGGTAAGAGTAGTGTTTAAATTCAACTGAAGAGTTTGAAGATGCTGATCTTTGTTTTTGTGGAGAAGCAATTTTAGGGAAAAAAGAAAAAGAAAAGAAGAAGAAGAAGAAGGTAGCCAATAAGTTTTAGGTTTCTTGTTTTGATTGGATTAAAAGTAGAATTTTAGTTCAAGGAGTAATTGGTCCTAGATGGTTGATAGACATGGTGTTCGGTGTCCCTTCTGTTCCTTTTTCTTGTTGCATCTCTCGTTTGTACACGCTAAAGTACATCAGAGCTTTTTTTAATCTTAAGCTAGACATGGAGGTTCTGTATGGTTAGATGCAATTCAGGTCGATGAGTAAAATGCCTCGAGATGCAATTCAGTATATACAAGCTTAACAAAAACTTAAAACAAGTAGAGCATATGTAAGATAGTTTGAGCAAAGTGCAATTGTATGCTAATAGGATTTTGACTGGAGAAAATAAAATATGTCAGGGTATTTCTATTAATCTTTTATGTCTACTTTATAGGTTCGACATTCTATTTTTCTAGTCTTAATTGGCATTTTAAAATTGTAGTTGACAACCATTTTTCTATTTATGTATATTTTTAATTGTGTACCTGCTTTTAATCTCTCTCGCTCTCTCATGCATTACTTTGGATGAGTCAAATATTCTTTCTGCATCCTTGCAGTTAGGGTTTTCTTTTTCCTCTAGTTTGAAAATAACAGAACAATATTTACTACTATACGAATGTTGTCGAAACTTGTTATAGTAATCTTAGAAACTGTTTTGGTGATATTCCAAGTCTTTTTAATTGCTAGCATCAATGTAATCTAATCTT
Organism: Ochetophila trinervis; assembly: GCA_003254975.1. Classification (NCBI taxonomy): domain Eukaryota; kingdom Viridiplantae; phylum Streptophyta; class Magnoliopsida; order Rosales; family Rhamnaceae; genus Ochetophila; species Ochetophila trinervis. The sequence continues at coordinate 3,744 of QANX01007144.1, read as the reverse complement.
ACATGGAATATCTCTGATAATTTGATTCCAGTACATTTTTATTTTATTTTTTTAATGAAACTGGTTTGTAACCTATAAGCCTGTAAAAGATCCATTACAGAAGTGATGTGATCATGTTGGAATATGGTTACTGATATATGATGCTTGTCTTTATTCTACAGATGATTGGTGAGCAGGAGCTGGGATTTTTTGCCAATTTTCTTGGCATTTTTATATTTGTCCTTTTGATTGCTTACCATTTTGAGATGGCGGACCCCAAATATGAAGGCAACTAAAACCCTGGAGTTTTTAAATTTTTTTTTTCGAAGTAAAAATATATATATATATATATATTTTTTTTTTTCCCATCAAAAAATTCTAAGCATTAAGCATAATAATACCTCTATGCTATGTTTGAACCGTGGAAGCTTGAAATTTTTTCGACTTTTTACTTAATCTGGATGTCTTTTTGTGATATTTTTGGATGCGATTGAGAATGATTTTCTATTGGATTATAACTGTATCAGTTAGTGCATGTTACTTATTGGATGTCTTTTTGTGAGATATGGGTATTCTTTTTATCCAAGTTGTACTTAAACTTTTGAGTATCTAGTGACATGTGTCTATCAATCTATACTCGAGATTCGTTCTCTTTTATTTTAGTTTAGAAAACTTCTAAATATATTGGTTACTTGGTAATAAATGTACCTCTTAAACACAAAAATAATATATTTTTTATTGCTACTTTTATATACTTTCTTCTGAAAGATGAAAGCCAAACTACTTATTGTTTATTAATAATATTCAAAATATTAAGTATATTCATCATTCGTTTATTTATTTTTTTAAATTTTCATTTAATCTCATTTAACTCTTAAAAATAAAGAGTAAAAAAAATAAAAATAAATTGTCAAAAAGAAATAAATGTTCACAAGTTAATCTTTCTTATTAAAATTATTTAAATAAACCCAATCTCTAAAATAAGATAAGTATTCACAAGTCTAAAAATAGTAAATATAAATATTAAGCTTATAAAGAAAGTAGATATAAACAGACTATAATTTTTCAAAAACGATTAGGTCTGCATATACACTTTTAATATAATTTTAAGATTATTTATTTTAATATTTTTAAAATTTATTTTTTAGTGTTAATGATTAATATACTTAAAGGATTGATGTCAACTACTATTCTTCTTTTTTTTTTTTTTTACTATAATTTTTAAATTTTATTTCTGTTTGACATTTTATTTTTAAGAGTTAATAGGATTATATGAAAAACTAAGTGAAAATATGAATCTTGATCTTTCATTTGTTAATTGTCAAATATGACCAGATTAGGAATAAAATAAATAAAATATTAGATGAATGATTAATCATGGCCATTGCTATATAACGTTGCCATTAAAAAAAAATTAAAAGTAAAGGATGAATTTTGACTTTTAATTTGTTCATAGCCAAATGTCTCTATATAAGGAAAGCGTTAAATGAAAGAAAGGGAAGAATAAGTGAAGAATGAATCATGACCATAGATATGTAAAATGCCATGTCATGTGTCACTAGATCCTTAAAGCTTATTCACCAAAAAAATAAAATAAAAAGATCCTCAAAACTTAGGTAGAGCGTAATTGAGGAGAGGATCTAGTCCTTCTGTGATCTTTTTGGATACAATTAAGAAGGATTTTCTATTGGAATATTAGTGCCTCAGTTAATGCTCTTTTCATGTAGTAGTGGAGATTGTATTGGGGTGTTCATCATTTCATAGGGGATTAAGAGCAATCCTAAAGAAAAATGCTATATTTGGTAATTTCTTATCAATATAATTCATTTTCTCATATGTGTTTTTAATTTTAAATTTTTTAAAAAGAATTTAATAGAACCAGTTAATTTGTTTTTATTATATCACCGTTGCATCTTATATCATTTTATTTTAGAATTAATTACATTTTAGCACTTTACATTTTTAAAATTTTATGTTTTAGGTTCTCAACATTTTAATTTAGCAATTTAAGTTTTATTTTTTATACATTGAACTTTATTTGACTTTTAATTGCTAAGTTTAACTGACATTTTATATAACTAATATAAAACTATATTAATTTTGAAACTAAAATTACTTAAGTATAAAATATTAAAAATAATTTTTAAATTTGCACTCGACCCTTTATTTTTCAAAAAAGATTGATGCAAATTAGCTGAGTGGTATTTAATTGTAATAAATTTCAAATTAAAAAAATATTAATAATATAGATTTTTAAAATTTTACATTTTAATATTTTATAGATCGAAATTAGATACATACTAATATCAATTATGTAAAAACTTAGTAGTAAAAAGTAAAAAAAAAAAATACACTAAATTTTAAGAAACGAAAAATCAAAATATTAAACTGTTGAATTAAAAGTTAAAAGCTTAAATAGTAAAATTTTGAAAGTTGAACGTATAGAATAATCAACACTTTATTTTATTTGTTCACAATTTAAGCGGTTTTATGTCTATGTATTGATATATAATTTCTTAACAAACAAGATTTTATTTTATATTAGTTTAATAAAAATAGAATCAGAACTCAACAAAGTTAACCCTTAGGAAATAACAATACCTCTATTTCAAGTAAAAAAAACATGAAAAGGTTTGCATATCAATTGCAAAAAACCAGACTGAAAAACATCAAAATTTGCACCCAAATTCGTATTCTAACAACAAAAAAACAAATTTTAGTAGTTAGCAAAAAATACACAAAAATAATACGCAAATAAGCCCCAAAAAAAGAAAAAAGAAAAAAGAAAAAAGAAAAAAAAAGCCCTCTCCTATACACACTACTACAAAGTACAAATCATCAGCATGGTCCCACACTCACACCACCCAACATCCAATCAGTCTCACTGCTACCCCAGAATGCAAATACTACACAGTGAAAAAAGCTAGACCCTGTCGCACCCAAATACTCTCTCTCTCTAATCTAAAGATGAAAACGAGAGCCGTTGATCATGAAACAGACGACCCGAAAGCCCGAGAGCAGGGACGAAAACCCTAGGAACAGAAACCCGGCAAATCCCAAGGCGATCGCTATGTCGGCCTGAACGCAGAACCCGTTCGATGCCGTACACGTGTCAATCCTTTTCAGCGCTTTCGCTAGAGCCGTTCCCGCCGAGTTCGCAGATAGAAGGAGGTACGCGAACACCTACACGATCATTGCTCTTAATTTATTCCAGTTTAATTTGGTAATTATTAAAAAAAGAAAGAAAAAAAAAAGTCGAGAGAGAGAGAGAGAGAGGGAATGTGAACTTTACCTGGTCGTGACCGAAATCGAACCAGACCTGTAAGATTTCGGGAAAGAGAGTTGCTCCTCTTGATATTTCCCAAACTGAAGCTACCATTTCGAACAGAGAGTACACCGCCACTATTGCATTCGCTGCAAATACGAATCTGCACAGGTATAAACAAATTAAAACCTGCTTGCTTCCTGAGAAAGTGCAGGAAAATTAAAACACCTCATTTTTTTTTCTTTTTTAATTGTTTGCTTTTGCTTCGCTGCTGTTGTTTTCTTTGCAATGCATTCAGGCTTGTTTTATTTATTTCTGTTCGAGTTTGGTTAAAGAAGAGTTTGAAAATCGTCAAAAAGATTGTAGAATTTTCAAAAGTCGATGTTTCAGATTATTTTACTTTTTCTAATAAAAAAATCCCAGCGCCTTGCTTGTTGTAACCTTTCTTGGAATCAGAAAGAGGAAGTCGTTAAATTAATTGGCTTTTTTTTTTTTTCCCC
>QANX01007141.1:0-84365 GCA_003254975.1 Ochetophila trinervis | reverse complement strand
TTTTTTTTTTTTTAATAAAAAAGTTAAAAGAGTAAAAATTGATATATCTTCAACAATTTTAAATAGTAGATTCATTCTTATCGATAAACATATCTGTTTATTTTTTATTATTATATTTAGTTTAATATAACAGATTAAACTTCCGATTGAGATGATAAGAAAACTCAAAGTTTAATTTTCTTAACCAAAAATTAAAATTCTCACCGATCCATCTAACAGTTCTTGCAATACATTTTGTTCTCTTGTTCGCATATTCCTGAATGAATATCAATAGTTAATGGTCAATGATATTGTATTATTATAAATAAATGATAGAAGCAGACAATTGTAGCTTTAAAGAAACAATAAAATAGACTGAGGTTAAGACCTTTGACTCGGATACTCAGCATAAAAAATTATTAAAGATAAGGGTCCAGAGTAAAAGTAAGCTTTATAGTTTTGAATAATGGTGGTTATTCGTCATCATCGACGTAAAACATTTTGTTCTCTTGTTCGCATATTCCTGAATTAATATCAATAGTCAATGGTCAATGATATTGTATTATTATAAATAAATGACAGTACTAAGCTTAAAGAGAATATGTAGACCGTGATAATTCTCAAGTGAATCCTTTTAATGGAAGTATAGATGAAGATCCTTTTGAATGTGTGTTGTTTGGCAAATATTATTTTGAAAAGAAAAAAAATTGGCTATAACCAATTGCAAAAGGAAAAAAAAATTGAAAGGAAAATACATTTTGGGCGAAAAAAAATTGTATAGCTAGAAAGCTGTCACATGTCCAGTGTAAAATTATATTTTATAGAAAAAATTATTAAATATAGAAGGAAATTACGTAATTTAAATAAAAATGATGCAATTTAGATAAAAATTACATATTTTGGACAAAATTACTGAAATTGAAAAATATTACTATGTATGAAACAAAATTACGTATTTTGGATAAATATTACACCGTAAGACAAAATTAACAAACATGGACCAATATTACTAAATATGGAACAAAGTTACGTATTTTGGACAAATATTATACCGTAAACCAAAATTATCGAATATGAACCAATATTACTAAGTATAGAACAAAGTTATGTATTTTGGACAAATATTACACTGTAAGACAAAATTACATGTTATGAAAAATATTACTAAGTATGGAAGAAAATCAAGTATTTTTGACAAAAATTACGTATTAAGTTTAAGAAAGTGGAATTGACGTACGACAATGTGTGCTAGGCGAGTTGCCATACTACTCAATTGGTAGCCAAATTGTTCTCCAAATGAAGAAGAATCATTTGGCACAAAATCAGCCGCCTCTGCATTCTTCAAGTTGTCATCATCAATAGAGATCTGTTGTGTGGCTCGAGGTTCAGATTGGTCAGGTAAATGAGTGAGTTTGGCCAAGGCAGGGGAAGGAGAGGCAGGCGATGCACGTGCTTTGCCTTTATCTTCTCCAATTGGGGTGTCTCGAAGTAATTGTTCCTTCAGCAAAGCAACAGATTTTGCTAAATCTGCTATGTCGTTCCTCACGCCAGCGTTCAGAGTAGCAAGCTCATCTTTGACCTCCTTTTTAAAACTCGAGAACTCCCTAGTCATTCTTTCCACATTTTGGGTGAGACTGGTGATTTTATGAGAAGCGTTTATCGTAGACTGAGTATCGAAATGATTCTCAACGGTTAAGTCAATAATCGAGCCCCAGGAGGACTGGTCTCCCTCCTGTTTTGCCTCATCAACCTTTAAACAAAATGGATAATTAAGGTTAAAGTACGATAACATGGACAAGAACCGAAGAAATAACTTTTAAAACTCTAAATAAGAAAGATTAGGAGCTGACTGGTTTTGCAGATCAAGTCGCAAAGTTTTCAACAACTTTTTGAATTTTTTCGTCTCTTTCTCGCCCCATGCACAAACTACCTGTAAGTTTTGGGAAACTAAATGTTTTTCCACACATGTGACGTCCATAAAAAATAGTTATGAAAACAAGAAACAAAGTGTAGAGAAAGGAGTTAAGTAAATTACTAGTTAAAAGACTTCAAAATAATTAGTCGGTGTCATGACTTTCTTACCTGAAGCACCATGAAGCATCCACAGATGTATTGTGGATTGGAATTCCTGTACTTTCGGATGTCCTCACATAAACGGTTGAAAGTCCATGTAGCCCATTTTTTTTACTATGACTACTTGGCACTCTAGACTCTGCTTAGGTCCTTGCTAGGTATGTAGACGGAAAAGGTGTGACTCAATATCATCCCCATCAATAACAGAGTGAAGATAATTCTGAAGTCATCCCCGGTTGCCTGTTTGTTGGCAAATATTTGGTGCAGGGCGGTGATGGGGATATGTCATTTACCCAAAGTGTATTTGACCCTTAGCGCATTCAACGCATTTGTGTCATCGAAAGAATCGATGGTGCTTCCATCTTCCGGCAGCCCCATCAGCCTCTTGACAGCTGTTGGACTGACAGTGTAGACCGTCCCATGTACATCTAAGGTGTGGATAAAAGGATCAAAATGATACACCAACCAAAGCACCAATGATTTATCAATCGGGCTAATTTACGCCTGATGAGGGATCCGAACCCTAAGTCTTCCATAACCTATTCTCATATTCGATGAAAGCATGAGACACACACCACATATGTTAAGGTCTGCATCGGGGGAGGAACGTGCGGCTGTCCTTGATATCATTGCCATACTGCATCTTCTCCTTACGATCGAGGTCTTTTCACTTTCTACCCAACTCCCTCATAGCCTGCAAATATATTTCAAAACAGCATCAAAATAAGCATTGTTTTACCAAAGTAATACGAAAAATGATACATAAGACCAGTTATAATTGGTAACCTCTTTGGTTGGCTGTTGTCTATTTTGCTTCATCTTCCCGCGTTCGCTACTATTGCAAAAAATGAGGATAAAGAGGTTTGCCAATTTCAAGAATGCATAAGTAATTGCTCAATACATTTACATCAAAACCATTATATTTATAGATAATTAAACCAGCAATTTAATTTAAATTTTCAATTCCCTTTACTATTAGACGGTCCTGGCTTGGACGTGCTTGCCACGCCGGGCTGGTCATTGGAATACTGCATTGTGAAACAAGATACAATGTTAATAGATTTACATGCAGCCAATTATTCACCTAAGTGAATATCGGAAATAGAAAGTAGATTTATTAACAGAGCTAGCCAGGGACGGGTCATAGTTAATGTTGGAAACTATGGAGAATATACCATGATGCTGAGAGAACAAAATACGATTTTGTCAAGGTCCTTTGGATCTTAAAAGGCAAACCCAAGTTGGAATTGAGTCTACAGTAAATACACTCACAGACCAATATACAAAATAAGGAGCTAAATTAATAGATCCCTAAACCCTATAAATATATTTAAATGGTATTTCTTTTTTGTAGAATATGATTCTTTTCAACCATATTCTACTAGAAATTAACTTCAAGCCTAATAATATTCCATACACTGTTGTTTAAAGAAATCCTAACAACAAAACTCTAATAACTTTAAAATGAAACCCTAAACAAATAAAAATAATAACAATACCTGTAAACGTTCAATATATACTTATGGTTGGCAAATTCATCGACCATAACTTACAAAAAAAGAGATTTGTCTTTATAAATTATTTTAATCATTTAAAATAAAAATGTTTTTCATATTTATCATGTACATTGCAAAAATTTAAACAACCATAAGACCTTTATTATAATTAATCCCTAATGGTTGACAAATATTTACAAAAGAAAAAATAATAAAATAAATTATGATTTGGAAAAAAAGAATCCACTATTACAAAAATAATGGCTAACATATAGGAAATCTTAAAAAATAAATATCTGTAATAATTTATCCATACTTAAAATATTAAACTGTCAAAAATAAAAACAGTTCAAATCTGGCAAATAAAATCAATGCATTGTCAAATCATTAATTTATTCATTTGACATTATATGTATTGATATTTCCAATTCCAAAGAAGATCAAACATATTAAGAATAAAAAATATGTAAATTACACATGCGACTCAATTATAATTTTTCCCTATTCCATGGTAAATAATTGAAATTTCCATTTACAAAGAAGAAAACAGATACGCAAAGAAATAATAGATAAAATCAATGCATCTGAAAAATTTATATTCATTTCCCTATTCCACATTATATTTATTCTTATTTCCATTTCGAAAGGACGTCTAACTGATCACCATATAAACAAAAAATAGATAAAATCAGTGCACATACTTATTATTCTTTTCCTATTACACATTATATTTTTTCATTTTTTCCTTTCCAAACGATATCAAACAAAAACACAAATGTGATAAATCAAAATAACTTTCAGCTTAATACCTTTCAATTTTCAAGAAGCCCCATTAGCTTCCCAATAGCTTTCATAGAACCATCAACTAAAACCTACGTATCAAGTATAAAATTATTACAAAACACAACTACAAATAATACCATCTAAATTAGGAAAAAATAATAAGCCAGCCAATTGGAGACTAAGTTCGTTCCCTTACGCCATAAATCATTGTTTTTAATTATGCACATACAGAGTTACACTAAGAAATAGGCATATAACTTTAAGGATGGTTTTACCAAATGATGGCAGAATAACATTCACTTCTGGCATGGAACCAAATAAAAAAGCATGGAACACTTTCTGGCAACACATGGAATTTAGTCCATTTGTCTACAACTATATTGAAAAGACATTTGATAAAGCAAGATTATCACGAGCATTACTTCACAGTAATTTGCAAATTAAATACATCAATATTATCTAAATTGTTCAATTTCCAGAATGAACTTCCCACATTAAAAGTATAAATTTGAACCAAATATCCCATAATACAAATCTCCAAAGACAAAATTGTCAGAAGTTACAATCTAAATTGAAATCAAGTTTGCAAACTTACGGTGCATCATTATGTTAACAAAAATGATATTAGACCAAATAAAATGTCATATACCATTACAAGACAAGAAAAAATAAAACCAAAAGTCAAGGATTAGAAACATGCATCACTTGGAAAACTTTGACCACAGTATTTTGTAAAGAAAAAATATATAAAAAAATTGTTGTGTACATCTTACAACTTAGTCATTCATTAAAGTAAATATTTATCATAAAATCACCAATTATTTTATTTAATAAATGAACTTTAATTTGTGACAAAAGTTTACATGCAACATTTTTCCTTCTCAAGTCCTACAATCCATGAAATGCTGAAAACAATAAATAAATAAAATAAAATAAAAAACTAAAATAAACCTTGCAAATCAATCAAAAATCACATTTTTGAAAAAATAGCCGAAATCCGTGGGTTCCAATTTTTTAAGCAATTCCTGTCAAAAAATTAAAATTGTTAATTGATATTTCATACCCAATGAAATAAATAGAGGCAAACTCGTTTGGTGATGGAGAGATTACCTCAGCCGACAGCTTTTGCAATTTGTTAGAGAGCTTCAGAAACTCGAGTGCTGTATATGCAAGGCAGTCGTTTTCTTTTGGGTCGAATCGGAAATACTCGAGGCCAGAGGAAGACAATAGGGATGGAGGAAGAACACATGGCTGAAGATTCAAGGTCGGCATTTTCTTTTAGGTCGAATTGGATATACTAAGGGTGGAAACAGGGGCTGAGAAGTGAGTTTGGCTGAAGAAGACAGGAATGATGGCGGAAGTAGAACAACGAACACCGGATTTATTGAAGAGACGGCGGAAGGAAGAACATGGGGTAGAGGGAGGAACAGGCTATGGTTGGGGGAGAAGAAGGGGGATGGGTCGAAATTTTCAATTCTGAAATAGTTTGAATTCTAAAATTAGGTCATAATAGTATAACCATAGAGGAGGGTATAATTAGAAAACCATAATAAATGGGGGCTAAATTCGTAAATGCACAAAATAACAAATTTTTTTTTTCCAAAAATTGACTGACATTTACATTCACCAGTAAGCCCCATCAGGGGGTTCTTTTGAGTTGGACCCTCTACAATACTAAAGTAGACTTTGAGGTAAAGATCAAACATGTTGTTTTTTGTATTGATTTACCATTCCTAATGTGGTTCCCAACACACCTTTATACAGAGACAACTAACAAATAAACATGTAAAAAAAAATTTTGAAAAATTTAAAATCAGATTAAATCTGTATGAAAAAATTTAGCTCAAACTCAGTCCAAATTCAATGTGGTTCGAGTCTAAAACTGTCTAATTTTGTCTTGGATTGGACTCGTGCTTTAGATTTTTAGTATAGATCCAGTCCGAAGTCCGATTCATTGGACTGGCCCAAAGTCTAGCTCGAAGTTTGTCTATTTGAGCCTACCCGTATTCTAACCTGATATAATTTATTTTAATTTTTTTATAAATCTAAATAATCATTAGTTCAAATCATAAACCACATCAAACTAGCAAAAAATGATAAAAAAACTAATAATTAATTATCTATATTATGTATATATAGATGTGTAAAACAACTATTTGTCTAAATCCTAAAAGTTGCTATATAATTGAATAGTCTATTTATTTAATATGTATAAAAAGATCAAATTTCTTATATTTGAACAATGAAAGTTATAATTTTTTAATTAGAATTTATATTTATGATGTATTTTGAGTACATAAAATATTATAATATTAATTTTTATTTTTATATAATATAAAAAATATTTTTAAATTAAATTTTGGTCTCTAAATTTGGACTTAAATCTTAAACTCAAAGTCCAAACCCAATAATCAAACCCGAAATCTGCCTTTATACCCATAGAGCTAGGCAGCAGGCCTTAGGATTTGGAGTATTGGCCTGATCCATCCTGGTCTGATTTCTTTTTCCATATAGAAAATGCCCCAGTCTGAACCCGCCCTAGCCTAAAATTTTGGGCTCGGGCCGGGCCGGGTAGTCCGAATTTACACTCCGACTCACAATCTTAATATATGGAATTTTTAAATTGATAGATTCATAGATTTATCATCGAAAATAACATTTTTTTTAACGTATGAGGACATATCACCAAAACTCACTGGACTATTTTTCATGAACTATTCAACATCCATTTCCTTAAGGTTTGGGGAGGTCTTTGTGAAATTGCAAACACCAAATAGCTTTGGAAAAAAATTCTACTATATCCACCTATCACTATCTTAACCCACATTTTTGTATAATCATTGTGTGGGTAGTTTTGATTATGACCAAAATGCCCGTCTTCGTAGGAGGGTTTCGGTTGGATATTTCGAACATGATTATGAAATTCACAGTTTGGACTTAAGTATACACAGCTAATGCCTCAGACGTTTTGTCATTCCTAGTTTTTAGTATTATGTGCATGTAGACCATTTGCATGTCCAAAGTACAGAGTAAAACTGTAAGTACAGAGTAAAACTGTAAGATTGCCCTAGAGATTTATTTCCAACGAAATTAGAAAACTATGTTGACCTGATTTTGGGGCATATGGTTTAGCCCATTACGGCTGAGGGCTTGGTTTTCTCATGAAATTAGAAAATCTAAAAGTCTGAGAAACTATAAATGCATGTTGATGTCAAAAATTGAACTGCCATGTGGAGTCTCGGAATTGGATAAAATCTACAAAACAATGGAAAAACATGAAATACGTTGGGCATCAGTCTTGCCAAAGGCACTCTGACGCTCAAGTCAGTGACTGAGAAGTGGCAGACTAGTTAAACACAGTGAATGTAACAAATTCAGTATGTGTATATAATTTATCATGTGTACCTCTTTTTTGACATTTTGAGATATCTGTAGTAGCTCTGTTTACTTGATTTATCGAAGAATTTGCATGTAGTTGATTTCATGTAATTTGGTGATCTTTTCTTGATTTTGCTGTTTGTGCTTGATTTTGTTTGTTACTAACACATCGCGTTGTTAGTATCTTTTTCAAATTTGATTTGATGCTGGTATCTTTCATTGATGTTTGCCAAAGCTTTAATCCTGAGCTAAACCTTTGTCCAAGCCAAAGGGTTGGTTTACTCGGTGATCACATGGCTGAGCCCAGAGTAGTCCGAGACAAGAATTTCATGTTTACACAACTTAGGTGGTTTTTCAGGTTCATTGCCAAGTCATCAAGCTGATTTGACATTCGGTGATGATTCATACTTATAAAGTTAGCCATTTACTCTGCAAGGGTTGTAAACCTTGTGAGATTAGATTGGAACAGTTTGCCTTTACCTTCTTTTAATTCCTCATTTTTCGCCGCTCTTTAAATGTGTTCCATGTTCTTTTTCATCAATGCTTTGCATGTCTTTGGTCATTTTAACTCCTAGGCCTTTATCAGGGGTTTTATTCTTTGCCACTTTGTTTCATTTTCTGTGGTGCAGCTTTTTTCTTTTCTTTTTTGAGAGCCTTTTTTTCCATTTTCTTTTCTTCTTCAAATTCTGACTCGTTGAGTGTTTAGAGAAACCGGTTAGTTCTCTTCCTTTCTTTTTCACATTTTTTGTTGCATTTTTCAATTTCTTTTTTTTGTGCTTTTTGAATTTCTTCGTTGCCATGTCTTCTGATTCGCCTTCTTTTAGATCTGAGTGATTTGCCACGTATAAGAACAAAATAGATAGCGAGTCTGATTCTAACTTCAGTGGTGATTCTCCCATAGATTATGTTAGAAAAACCATGAAAAATTTGGCTGGGGCTTCCTTAGGGAGAGTCGCTATATCGATGTCAACTTCAAGGACTTCTGCTGAATCCTTGTCCAATGATTCTGGGGACAAAGAGAGGTCCACAGTACTCTTGAGTAAAATCCATAGGTCAGAGAACCCGTCGATTAACAAATCCCATATTAATAGCTTTAGGGCTTTTACTCAAATTCAAAATGAATTTGGGTTTTCTGATTTTGTAGAGCTTAGCAAGGCCAAAAGTTCCGAGTGTGCTATTTCCTCTTGGAATAGAGCTGTATGCTTCTATGTATTTCCTTTCAGATTTGGACTCCAGCTTCCCGTTCTCTATTTTATCCGAGCCTTTCTTTTGTACTTCGATCTTACCCTTGGTCATCATATGCCGAATTGTTGGAGGACAATTCTTGCTATCCAAATTTTGGAAAATCTGCATGGGTTTCAATTAGACCCTTGCATTTTGCTCAAATGGTATCATGTCAAAGAGAATACCCATGAGAAAGATAGGCATATGCTGAATGCTCGTGGCCGAAAGTTCTTTTTTGGAACTTCTTCGGGAGACAACAACTGGGAAAGGATGTACTTTTTTTGTCTCGGACGATTATGGCAAGTTTGTGGGTGAGAATATGAGGTCAGTTAAGACTAAATGGAATTTTCACTTTGGTAAGATGACTTACTTCGTGTAAAAGCTATTTTTTTTTAGCTTGGGCTGACTTTTATCTATTTCTTTCCAGATTGTCGTTTGAATACCAAGCTTATTTCCTTCAGAGCTGAGCAGGATTTGGCTGCTGAGGAGTTGTTCAAGCTTGCCTATTGCAACTTGTCAGAGATCCTAATAAAGGAAAACTTTATTGCATCAGGTCTTCATCATGCTAGTACATGCTCATACATATTTTTATTTCCTTGTTTCAAACTTCAGCTTGATTATGTAGAAATGACTTCTGGGAAGAAAGTTGATGTCCCATCTTAGTATTAGCTTCAGAAGATACTTATGAAGAAGAAGCTAAAAAAGAGCCAAGCCTCAACTTCTAAGGAAGCTACAACAGGTGAAGGCTTGTTTCACAAAGAAACTTCTCCAAGTCACGTTACTGTTGAAGTCCTTGAAGCGGCTCAGATTCACACCTTCTCGAGCACTCTACAACTATCAATGGCAAGATGAAGTTGAGTTCTGTCTCGAAAAATCCTTCCCTAAATACAATAACGAGGACCAAAGTGAGTGATCCTCCTTCTGCGGGTGCCAAGGGTTCGACGGGTGCTATGGGAAAGATAATCATTACTTTTCATGAAGGGCTCAATATCCGGAATAATGATGATGCTGCCTTGAAGCTTGCTGGAGATTTGATTCCTCCATTGAACAAGAAGAAGGTCATTTCTACTCCAGCATCGGTCATGTGTTGTCAAGCAACTTACTAAAGTAGGGCAGTAAAAAATTCTCCTTTTATTTTTTTTTACTTTTTACTGTTTGGCTTTTTATGATAACTTGATAATCTCTATGTCAAGGTGCTCAAAACACTGTAGTTGCTTTTGACAAGGTGAGACTGTTCAAAAGAGAGGTCATGAATCTAAAGAGAGAGCTATTTTTAGTCCAAGAAGGCTCATTCCATCATGGTCCAATAGAACGGTTCCCTCATCATGTCTATTCTTGACATGGTAAGTTATCTTGTTGAAACTGAGAATAGAGAGAGTGCTCTCAAGGCTAATCTTGGAGCTATTAGGGCCGACTATGATCAGCTACTCGGTGAACATGAGAGCACGAAGTGGTACCTTGTTGAAAAGACTAAGGAGTTTATCAAAGCCCAAAATGAGGCTGATATGCTTACAAAGAAGTTTTCCAGGGTGATGAAGCTTTCTGGTTTCTCCTATCAGGTGGGAGAAGCCAAAAGAATTAAGGTGATCTGAGAAGAAGGAAAGGCTAAGTATGCTGTGACAAACCCTCAATTGAGGTCTCCATTTCCGGAGCTGATTAAGGATGAGAAGCTTTCATTGCCTGATTTTGATTCAGAAGACGAAGCCAATCCTTATGAGGATGACTCTGTTGGTCCTACTGCCGCTTCTACTACAGAACCTATCAATCCTTTAGTTGAACTTAGGAGGATTGATATGGTTATCTCATATCCCATAGAAAATGAGAAGCTTGGTGATAGCAATGAATTGTAGTCCTACTTTTAATTTTGTTTGAATTGGTTTGAAGGCTTTTTTTCTTTCTTTTGTAACGGGATAATTTTCCCTTTTATGAATGAAACTTTCTTTTGTTTAAGAAATTCCACTTTTTTTGTCCTCCCACACCCCTCCCCCCCGCCCCCCCAAACCACACTTTTTCATTTTTTAAAAATTAAAAAAGTTTATTCTGGGAAGTTTTTGCCTCAAATTTTCTTTTGTATGCGTTTTATTTTCCACCATCTATCTTCAATAGAGCTAAAACCTTGGGTTGAACGCAGCATGAGTATAGATGAGTCCATGTTGCAATAGTAGTTCGTAGCTTAGCAGTTCGAGACTAGTTTGTCACTTTTACTGATCAATTTCAATTACATCAATTATGTATAACTTGTCGTTTTTCTAACCTGAGGTTGGCTTGTCACTCTATCAGTTTCAAAAATTGAAACGCCTTTCTGTGATTTTTTTGGAGAGAATGGAGTATTCATAACTACCATAGATAAACATTAATTAACAAATAATGNAGCTAAAACCTTCGGTTGAACGCAGCATGAGTATAGATGAGTCCATGTTGCAATAGCAGTTCGTAGCTTAGCAGTTCGAGACTAGTTTGTCACATTTACTGATCAATTTCAATTACATCAATTATGTATAACTTGTCGTTTTTCTAACCTGAGGTTGGCTTGTCACTCTATCAGTTTCAAAAATTGAAACGCCTTTCTGTGATTTTTTTGGAGAGAATGGAGTATTCATAACTACCATAGATAAACATTAATTAACAAATAATGTTTACGAGATTTAGATAATTATTACCTTTCAACTGATTGGATGGACTTGAAAAGGCTTTATTAATTATCCTTTTCGAGAATTGGAAGAATCTGTTGCTCATTGATCTTGATTTTGGTTCTAAGATCATGGTTATTGCTGTCATTTATGAATACTTGCTTTTCTCGCTTGTTTTGTCAAATTTTCTGATTTCTTTATCTTTCTCAATTGTGATGCTTTCTGTGCTTCAATGTTTGAATGACATGAAATCATCATCACCGATATCTTTGTTGCCTTTGTTGTGATGATGATGCCGAAAAAAAGGCGTATCATACTTTGAATTAAAGAAGCAGACAAACAAGCCCAAAACAAGCAAAGTTGGAAAGAGGGAAGTAGTTAATTCCATTCAAAAGGTGAGCAAAAGGTATCACTCGGAAGTGCTGATGGTTTCATTATTTTTTTGCTGTTGGTTTCATTATTTTCTAGCCTTGGCTTGATCGTTTCCCTGTGGGTGCCTTAGTGGTAAAATTTCAAGCTATTCTTTGCCAAAAATTGGTGAACTTGTTGTTGATGAATTGGGATCCATTTTTTAAAATAATTACCTTTGGTAGATCGAGCTGACATATTATGAACTTCCATACAAATTGGACTAGATTCGTGTCTTTGATCACAGCGTATGATTCTGCCTCAATCTATTTTGACAAATAGTCTATGGCCACCAGGATGAATTTTTTCTAAGCCAATGCTTGAGGTAATAGGCCCACGATGTCAAGCCTCTATTGGATGAATGGCCATGGGCTAGAAATGGTAGACAACTCATTTGCTAGGAAATGTTGCATTGGTGCAAACTTTTGGCTTTTGTCGCATTCTCTCATGTATTTTTCTGAATCTTTGAGTAGCTTCGTCCAATAATAGTCGTGGAGCATGATTCACCTTGATATGGATCTCCCTCTTGAATGATTTTGACAGAGGCCTTCATGCATCTCGACCATTACTTTGAGAGAGGACTAAAGTCTGAGACATTGGGTCAAACTTTCCATGTAAGATCTTTGGTACAACACTCCATCCAATAAACAATATCTACCTCATTCTATTCATATTTTCCTTGCTTTTGATTTATTGGCCGGAAAAGTTCCACTATGGATGTATTGGAGGATTGGTTCGATCCAATTGCTTCTTCCTTGGTTCACATTTAGAACTTTCAGTTCTTCTTCTTCTGCTATACTCTTTTATGACAAGAGATCTATTGGAATATTTCACTTGTTGGTAGATTTGATAGAAAATGAGATGTTTGCTAAGGCATTTGCATGACAATTCTATTCCCTCAGAAGTTGCTTTATCTCAATATTTTTGAACTCCATTAACAACTGCTTTATGCTGCCATAACTGGGTTGGTAGTTGTAAAGCTTCTATTGACTAGGTTGACAATTAATGTGAAGTCACTGAAAATTGAGACAACTTTTGCTTTGAACTTTTTAGCAAATTTGAGCCTTGCTATCAATGCCTCGCATTTTGCTTCGTTGTTCGAAGCTTTGAATCCAAATTAGAAGGAATGGTTAGTCCATTCTTTGTTTGGACTTTTCAACAAGATGCCTTTTTCTGATACATTTTCATTTGAAGAGTCATCAACATACAAACTCCATACTTCGCTTAAAGTCTGTTATTCATGCTCCTATTGATCAAATACTGCGAATTTTGCTATAAGACTTTATTTCTATTCTTGGCACGTATATGATGTCATACCCTCCTAGTTTTGAAGCCCAGACAATTGACTTTTTGTTTAGATATGGTTTATTAAGTACAAATTGGATAGAAAGGGCAGTAACCATCTGTACTAAATGGCTCTGTAAGTAAGGCTTCAGTTTTCTCACAATTATTAAGAGCACAAGGATCAACTTCTCCAAGCCTGTCTATCTGGACTCAGTATTTAGCAAGATTTTGCTAACATAGTTGATAAGATGCTGCTTTTTACCTTCGTTTTTTGTCAGCTTTGAGCTAACTACCTTGTCTGAGACGGCTAACTAGAGTTGTAGAATATCGCTTGTATCCAATTTTATTTCGAGTGGTGATGACCTGAGATGATCTTTCAATTCTTTGAAAGCTACTTCACAATCTTCCATCCACTGGAGTCTTTCCAATCCTTCAGTATATTAAAGAATCTATTACATTTGTCTAAGGTTTGGGAAATGAAATGGCTTAAGGCTGTGACCTTTCCGTTCAGCTTCATGACTTCTTTCTTTGTCCGAGTTGACGATATTTCTACCAAAGCTTTGATTTGACCCAATTTAGCTTTTATTCCTTCTTGTGTTACAACATGCCCTAGGAAAGATCTTGCAGCAACTCTAAAAGTACATTTGTTTGGATTTAACCTCATTATGTACATTTCTATTATGTCAAAGGTTTGCCTCAGGTGTTCTAGGCGGTCTTCTGCTTTGATTGATTTTACTAGCATGTCATTAATATAGACTTCCATGATTTTTCCAATTTGTTCTTTGAACATTTTATAGACTAACCTATAGTAGGTGGTGCCAGCATTTTTGAGGTTGAATGACATTAGCTTGTAGCAGTAGATTCCTCTCTCGGTCATAAAGGAAGTATTCTCTTGATCATCTGGATGCATGAGGATATGATTGTATCCGGAATAAGCCTCCAAAAAGTTCATCAACTCGTGACCTACTATAGTATCCATTAGAGTATCGATCATTAGGAGTGCAAAATTATCTTTTGGGAAAGCTTTGTTAAGATCTATGAAGTCTATACACACTATTGGCTTCCCATTATTTTTCCTTACTACCACATCATTGGAAAGCCAGTCTTGGTACTGAACTTCTTTGATCAGACCATTTCTTTCCAATTCTTCGTTAATGATTTGATTTTTTTGAGGGCAAATTTTATTTTCTTTCGCTTGATTGGTTCGAACTCTAGATCAACATTGAGCTTATGGATTATTACCTCGGGTTCTATTCTTGGCATGTTAGATATGTCCCAAGCAAACTGTGTTTTCTCTCTTTTAAAAATGTGAAGAGCTTCTGTCTCGTCCCAATGTCTAGCTTGGTGTCGATGCAAACTTTTTACTTGGGCTTTTCCTTGTCCAGAACTACCTCATCGATGGATTCTTGAATCTCTTCTCCTTCCGCTATGAGGACGTCTAGATGTTTGGACTCAGTAATTGCTATTTTTCTTTGTAAGTCTTCCATTTCATAGCCGAGACTAAACATGAACGGGCATAGACTTGGTCGCTCTTGATCTTCTCAATTTTTCCGCACACGGGAAATTTGATAATCTGATGATAAGAGGAAGGAACAACCTTCATGTTTTGCAGCCATGGTCTTTTCAGAATCACGTTGTAGGTTGAATCAACATCTATGACTATCATTTTGGAATAGATGGTCACCACATGGATCTTGATTGGCAATGTCAACTTTCCTATGACTCAGCTGGTTTCACCATTGAAACCAACCAGATTCATTACACGTAATTTGTGGATGTTGTCTAGATCTCATCCCATGCTTCTCAAGGTTGTTTTGAAGATTAAATTAACTGAGCTTCCGTTGTGATGATGATTCTTTTTACCAGCTTGTTTGATATTCCTAATTGGATCACCAGAGCATCGCCTTGTAGAAAGTGGAACCCTTTGGTGTATGCTTCTGCAAATCCTCCATGAATGACTGGTACTTCTCTATCATACTTCTTCTTTCCTTATGTTATTCTTCTCGGTGATGCTCTCTGATCTCCACCCTTTTGAGTTTTCTCGGAAGGAATGAAATCTTCAAATATCTTTTTTTTGATTAAGGATTCGATTTTCCACTTTAGTTTTCGGCATTATGTTGTAAGATTCTCGTAGTCGATGTGGAAGACACATAACTTTTTGTTGTCTTGGGTTCTGGGGTATGAGACTATCTTCTTTGGCCATTTGATGTTATATTTCTTCTCCAGGTGTTTGACCATTATATCTGGAGTTAAACTCAGAGAGTACAACTTGAATGGTCGCAATCCAAATCATGGCTCCTGCACTGGAATCTAGGTGGATTGTTTGTCATTTGTCTCGGTCTTGAAGCTGTGCATGGTCCACTACCTACAGTACTATCTTGTCATTCTTAATTGATTTTGTCTTTTCCCTCATTTCCAGCCTTTGATCTTTCTCTAACTTGATATACTTTGCAGCTAGTGACATTGCATTGATCATTGTCTGTGGCTCAGTTTTTGTGAGAGACATACAAAGGGTTGTCTCGGTTAAGACTTTTCCAGAAAGCTTCCACCGTAATTGAGGAATTGCAATTCGGGATTCCTACATTTTCTTTGTTAAAGCGCTTTGTATAAGCTTTAAGAGATTCAGATTTACCTTGAACTATGGTGAAGAGATGGTTGACCACCTACCTAACTTTGATGTTAGATGCAAACTGTGCACCAAACTGGTTGATTAACTTATCAAAGGAATTAATCAACTCGGGCTCTAAGTTGTCAAACTATGTAAGAGTCATTCCTTTTAAACTTGTGGGGAACATTTTGTACATTACTGCTTCTCTTTTTTTCATATGGGAGACTGACCGGACACATGGCGTGTTAGTAAACAATTAGATGTTTCATTGGATCAGTCGTTCCATCATACGTATTGAACTTTTTAAAATATCAGTTGTACGACGAAGGTTGTTTTTAGGCTTTTAGTTATGACGAGAGTTCTCTTCCTCGTCTGCTCCATGTTGTCTTTCAAATCTTCTTGCCCTGACCGAGCATGTCTTCTTTTTCAACTTTTCTCCCTATGTGGGTCTTAGATTTCGCTACTGCCTCAGACATGAATAGAATTTTTGCTTTTCTCCCGTGACTCATCTTTTCTTATGTTTGACCCGAGTGTTGAATCTCGGGTTCTCCAAGGGTGTTGGCTCGATCCTAGGCTTAGATTTGCTGAGATAACTAGAGATTCAGATTTCTTATCTCTGCCATTTCAGCTTGCGACACTTCTACCTCTGTTTAGAGAGCAACAATTTACTCTTCTTGAGGTGCTGGTTCTTCAAGGATAGTAGGAATGATGGTTTAGCGATTTTGAGTCATCATGGTGATCAAATTGTTTCTGACTTCAAACTTTAATATTGTGCCCTACTTGGTGCGTCAAACTATTGATGTTAGAAATTGCACCGCCATGTGGAGTCTCGCGATTTGATAAAAGCTGTAAAAAAATGGAATAACGTGAAAGATCTTGGAGCAACGGTGCAGTACCTACCTAAGGCACTCTAACACTAAAGTCAATGACTATGAAATGGCAGGATTGGTTAAACACAATGAATGTAAAAATATTTAAGTCTGTGGATGTAATTGATCAAGTGTACCTCTTTTTTTACCTCTTAAGCTATTTATAGTAGTTTTATTTACTTGATTTAGCGAAGAATCTGCATGTAGTTGATTTCATGTGATTTGGTGATCTTCTTTTGATTTTTTCGTTTGTACTTGATTTTGTTTGTTACTAATAGATCATGTTGTTAGTATCATTTTTGAATTTGATTTGATCCTGATATCTCTCATTGACGGTTGCCAACGCTATAATCCTGAGCTAAACCTTTGTCCGAGCCAAAAGGGTTGGTTTACTCAGAGATCACATGGTTGAGTCCAGAGTAGTCCGAGACCTAGAATTGCATATGTCCACAACTTGGGTGGTTTTTCGGGTTGGTTGCCATCGAGTTGACTAGCATAGGTTGATGATACCCCATCATGGTATTGAGGTAAAGATATTGCATTCTAAACCCTAGAGAGAACCATTTCTTTCTAGCTTTTATAAACACTTTCTAACTTGAGCATAAGATTGATTTAGAGCGACACTATATCGGTGCCCAAAACATTCACATTTTCTATTATATTTTGCAAGTTGAACATTGATCAACGGTGGAGCAAATCATATCACTACAATCGCATTCATTTTTGTTTCAAACAATTGCTCAAATAGTATGATCCTTTTTCTTCTACCAAACCAAACAATACAAAAAAGAAGGAAAGTTTTCCAAAAAAATGAATAAGAAAAATAAAAAAATGGAATGTAGATTAACTCACTCCTGAAAAAAATATACCTTATTTTCATGTCATTTCTTTTAATAAACAACCAAATAAAGAGATGATAAATTATTGTTCTCTCTGTTGAAATTTCTTTCCAAAATAGCTTGCATATTTTTCTTACACTTGACATTTTCTAACACTATGGAACTTATATCTTCGGTGGACGTGGACCTCTTTTACCTCACACGAAAGTCTTTGTAGATGATGCCACTACCTGCTTACTCCATAAGACAATGACAAGCAAATCCTAAACCACCTTTCAATCTTTGTCCACCTAATTTCCGTAGATATTTATTTTGGTGCTTTCTCAGCACTGGTCTTCCATCTAGTTGAAAAAAAAAAAAAAAAAGAGAGACCTTGACAAATGCTCACAATGCACGTTAATGAAAAGTCTAGTTTGAATTACCCTCCATCCTACGCAGTTTCAATTCTTCAATGAAGGCATTGAAGTCTAAGTAAGAAGACCCACCTTCCTCTATAGCCATTCTTGCCATGTCCCCAAGTGCCTTGACTCTGCTTCTCATTTCCTCTGCTTCTTTACCCTCCAGTATCTGATTCACAGCCTTTGCTATGGTTTCTCTCTTCACAAAGTCCCCCACCAGTCTAGCCCATTTTTGGTTCCCTATAATCACACCAATACCTAGTATTTGAGTCACCACCTTCTCATTGTAAAACTGTTCTGCAGAAACTGGCCACGTGACCATCGGCACACCTGCACAAACCCCCTCCAGCGTTGAGTTCCAACCACAATGGGTCACAAATCCTCCAACTGCTTCATGACCAAGAATCTGCACTTGGGGTGCCCAACCTCTCACAATTAGTCCTTTCCCTTCCATTCTCTTCTCATATCCTTCTGTTAGCCACTCTTCTTTAACACCTTCATGTTTTTCCTTCTTCACAACCCAAATGAATTCCTTCCCAGAAGCTTCAAGACCCAAGGCAATCTCCATTAGCTGAACATCAGTGAAATCCGCCAAACTTCCAAAACATATATAAACAACCGAATTGGGTTTCTTAGAATTAAGCCATTTCAAACACTCGTGTTTTTCTATGAACAGTTCCTCCATTCCCCTCTTAGCTTTTTCTTCAAACAGCTTATTGTATAAGAAAAGCGGGCCAATATTCCATGCCTTAATCCCCAAACCTTTCCTGTAATGATCAGCATAAACCGGTTCGAGCTCGTAAAAGCTGTTAATAAGAACCCCGTAGCTCCTACCCTCCACTTCTTTCGTTGCTTTATACACTTTTGTAAACTCAGTTTCTTCATCATTCTTCTGAAAATCCGGTAACTGGTTTCTTGTAAACTTTATCTCACCTGGTAAATTGGGAATAAGGAATGGCTCTGTATCCGAAAAGACATTCTTGTGAGGCTTATGACGGTAGACGCACAGTGAAGCACATAGAGAGAAATAACAAGTTCCATGGAAAATCAACCTGGGAATTCCATGTCGAGCTGCGACATCGGTGGCCCAAGGAAAGAACATGTCGGCCACAAGGCAATCGGGACGGTGAAGCTGTAACAGCCGATCAAGCTGTGGACCAAGCGTGGTGATAGCTTTGAAGAATTTGGGTTGCAAATCAGGGGAAACCGCCATGTGAAGGCTCTCACATCCTTCGGGCAATCCATTCTCCACAGAAGGAAATTTGAAGGTAAGAATGTTTATGTGGGTACCAGAAAAATTAGTTTTTTGAATGGTTTTGGAGAAAAGTGGGGCATGGAAAGGGGTGGTGATGATTGTTGCTTTGGAGCCTCGGGAAGCAAAAAGGATGGCCATGTCTATGGTGGGTATGATATGGCCATGAGCCATGAAGGGGAAGAAGAATATGTGAAGCTGATCATGGGTTTTGCTTTCCATTTGACCTCTGCAAGTTAACCAAAGACAAGTAATAGTTAATAGGCCTGTCTGTCCTCTATGGAGAATTGTTTTCGACTGGTATAGAAACTGCCTTTTTTATGGAGTTGAGATGCACAATTCTATTTCTTTCAATTTATTCCAAATTGTTTTTGATTGTGCATATGTGGTTTTTATTTTTTTGAAGTATTTGGTTTGTATAATTTACAAATTCCTTTATTATTTATTTATTTTGGTAAAGAATTATAGTTCTAACTGAACAAGACCCGTGTATCAAGGAGGATCTCACACTGGATAAACGACACGACGAGAACAAATAAATAAATAAATAAACAAAAAATTAAAATAGAACAAAGTAGAAACAGTTGGACTTGAATAAGGTTTTAGTTTGGAATTAGTGTCCTCTTATTTATTTTTCTTGGAGATTATTTTGCGAGCAATGGAGATTTCTGTGATAGCTTATATACAGATGTAAAATGTGCTGGGCAAAATAAAATTGGGCACGATATAAATACAATGCGATACAAATTTTGCGTGTTAAACAAAAAGTAAAATAATGATTGTGTTTAGGAGGCTTATGAACTAAACACAATAGGACTTCACGATGAATCATAGATGATACGAATCCATTACACGATTAGCACGTATAATTTATAAATAAATAAATTATGTTAACCTATTTATATTTTTATTATTTCATGATTGTTTTTTAAAATTAATCGATGTAATACTTTATGCATTTATTATTTATTTACTATTTAAACTTTTTAACTGGTTATTAGCATGCTTTTATATATATTCAGATTTCTTTGTTATTTAAAATTTATGTAATTAATTATTATTATTTTTTTAAAATATTAATTGCCTAATAAATTATAAAATAAATTAGTTGTAGTTGTTGGTAAAAAAATTACTAAATAGACTGTAGTTTCTGTAGATGCGAACGTGCCAACTTCAATTTAAAAAAGAAAATATTAAGAATATAAAAAAATGAAATCAAAAATCTAACTTTAATTAGACTATTGTAATTAAGAACAGAGAACCAAAAAAAAAAAATCTTAATTGATTCTTGATTGCCTTAACAATAAAGGACTTTAAAATAAACAATAGAATAATGAAAGTTAGAAAACTAGAAAGTTATGAACTAAAGCTCCAAAGATATTTTGAAAAGGTTGTTTTGTTGAAAGATTTTAGTGTCATTCTGTATCATGGAATTGCCTTTATATGGATATCCAAACCACAATACTTATTAAAGTAAGCTAGATAATAACAAAACACCTGCATCAAACTAAAACCCATTTGGTAAGCTAAATAAAAATAAAATAAATAAATTAGAATAATTAATAAATGTAGGAGCTCATTTTTTTGAGTAAAGAAGTGTCGGAGCTGCTATGTGGGAATTATTGGAGAATTGGTATGTTATTTGTATAGTAATTTGGTTAACTGCTTATAAATGAGGTCTACAACTCTTGGATTAAGTTTTGGCATTTTCTTGAAAATTAAAAGAAAGTTAGAAGTTGGTGGAATAAACTTTTGTTGAAGAATGTAATTAATGTTGGTATTTTATTCTTTTTAAAATAGTAAGTAATACTATTTTTATGTTTGAAAATTGTTAGGGGAGAAAATCAATCATATAGGACGTCAAGGATACATAATGTATTTCATGTATCTATGCTTCGAAAGTATGAGACGGATTCGTCTCATGTTATTGAAATCTCATTGGTTGAGGTCAAAGAAGATTTATCATATGAGGAAGAGCTAGAAGAAATAGTTGATGAAAAAGAGCAAGTATTGCGTACGAGGGTGATACCATGGGTAAAAGTCCTTCACTTGTTTAGGTAAATATTCTAATTTCGAGGACGAAATTAATTAAGAGGTAAGAATTGTAACACCTTCAAATTTAAATAGTAATAAGTAATGTAATTAGAGTTAATTATGTTTAATAATAGAATTAATAACACTAATGGTAGTGTAAGAAAAATATTTAATAGTGAAATAATTATTTTTAGTTTTAAAATTTAATCTAAGAGAAATAAAAACTTAGAGTTAAAATTTATAGATTAGTGTCTTTAATTAGAGTTAGTGTAAAAAGAAAAATAAAAATAAAAATAAAAATGAGCAAATGACCGTTTTGCCTTTGAAATTAAAATAGTTGTGTGTTATTGAGTGAAGGAAAAAATTGAAAAATTGGGATAAAATTCGAATTAAACCAGCAGCTCCTTCTTCCTCACGCACACCCCAAGTTTTTCTCCATTGTTGAGCACCAGCCACCATTGTTGGGAGGAAAAAATTTTGTATATTTTCAATCTCTTCCAAATCAACCTAAGAAATAGGTTACCCATAGGTTTTAGAGCATTTTAAACACTTTGGTGATGTTTATTTTAATAAAAAACCACTCTAGGTGTGAGTTTTGGGGTGTTGACCGAAAATCATTTTCACCGAAAATTGAGAGATCCGGCCACATCTCGCCAAATCTCACTCACTTCTTTACAAAACCCAAGTGTTGGAATTGAAGATTAGTGAGCTAGGTTACAGATTTGACAAAAAGGACACAAAGGAAATTTTTAAATTTCTGGAGAAATTGTGAAATTTTGGCTCCAATTGAAGGTAATCATGTTTCCTATGCTTATTTACATTGTATAATGATAAGCCCTTGTAGTATAGAGTTGGAGAATGAAAAATTAGTGAAATTTGTGAATTTTTGAATATGTTTTGATGAAATTAGGGTGATGGATTAGGAGTTATGATTGGAGTAATATGATAAATTATAATTAAGAGATTTTAGAGGAATTGTGAAGGTTAATTACGTATTTGGTTGAGAATTAGTAAGTTTAGTTGGAAAATTTAAGTGTATAAGGATAAAAAAATAAGTTGAAAATTAATTATGATGAAAGTTAAGAATAAGAATTTAGGTATTAACCTTTAAAAATCATTTGGGGAAAAATATAGTAAATAAAATTAGGAGAAAAATTACATAAGTGTGATTAGAGGTAATAAAAATGGGTTTTACTTTACATTACTGTAATAAAATATGTTGTAATATTATTTTATGCTATTATTATATGAATGAATTACTCTGGTCGAGCGACAAGGAACGTCCAACCCAGTATAGGCGTTAACACGACATTTCTGTGAGTGGGAACAAATATATATAAATATAAATATATATATATATATATGTAAATGCATGAATATATATATATATATATATATTTTATGGTTTGGCAATATATTCAAAATTTATATGATTAAAAAATATATTTTTATGATTAAATAAGTTTTACAAGTATATATATATATAGATTGATATATATATATATTACCTTGTTATTTTTTTTGGAATAAATACATACATATTTCTACATGTGTTTAAAAGAATGCTTTAATTATGAATTTAAAGTAGATTTATATGAATGTGATAATTTTTGTGTGAACTCATAAATGCATGATATCTATGTTTGGTGACTACTTGGGTGATGAATATGCCGCCGAGTAGGGGGATTAACAAGGTTGGTGACTACTTGGGTGATGATTATGCCGCTGAGTAGTGAGGTTGACATTGAATATGATTGGTGACTACTTGGGCGATGGGATATGCAGTCAAGTAGAGAGGTTATTTACTTGGGTGATGGTTTATGCCGCCAAGTTATTGGGCGATGGTTTATGCCACCAGATTATTTATGCTTGTGCGATGACTTATGCCGCCAAGCTAAAAATATGAATTACATACATGTGTGTGAATATATGAAGGGACAATAATTTTCACAGAAAATGTTATTACCCACTCGGTATATGATGATTTGTTCACATATATATATGTTGCTTTTCACTGGGAATTTAATGGTTAGTTTACCCGCCCGGTATATATATGATGTGTTCATATATATATGTTTTGTGGTTTTTCACTGAATGCCCCTCATATATTGTATTTCATTGATGTGTGTGTTGTTTTATATTTCAAGATATTTTGGCATAATTGAAATATATTAATTATGATATTTATATATATAGAGATATATAAATATTTGAAAATTTGGAAATTTGGAAGATGAACTACTGTAAAAAAGAGTTTGCGTGTAAAAACAAAGTTTTATATATACGTTATGTATGGAAAAAAATATTACTTTCCTATTTAGTTTTTACTCACTGGGTATGCAAATACTCACCCATCCTTCAACTTCTAAAAATATTTCAGTTAGTTCTTGAATTTTTAGCCTTACTACTGTTATTAGTAAGCGCCAGAGCAGCGAGTTAGATGTAGTAGTAGCGAAATTAAATTGTACTAGTTTACAAGTTAGTTGTGTATTAAATGGTAGTATGATAGAAATATATTTTTTAATTACAATTTTGTAATTATGTAGGAGATTATATATATATATAGTTGTATTTCTGCAAGATTTCTTGAATTATGGTTGAGTTTGGTGCACTGGTGTGTTGTGGAATATTTTCTGAACTTACAGTTACATGTAATTAATTTGGAGAATATTACAAATACAGACCAAACTCTGCCGAAAATTCTATTAAATTTTATGGCATCTAGGAGTTTGGGTTGTGGAATTGATAATTATGGTGATTGTTGATTGCTTAGGGACTTAATCAACGTGATTAAGTCTTGCAGGCAGGACTTGGGTAGAGCGGGTCCTGTCATGTGCATTGCCGGATACATGTGAGTTTAACAAACAAAAATAGATGGAAATGGAAAAAATGACTAATGATGATAACTAAAGTTAAGATGAAGTAGAAAGACAAAAAAATTTAAAGACCAATTTGTAAAATCCGATATAGATCAGCAACATGCAGTAATAATAACTGTTAATCATTTGGCCAAATAAAAAGTTAACATGGTTCACCATGAAAAGAAATTTGTTTACCGTTGAAAAAATGGTTAAATATATTTAGTTACCCTAAACCATTATACCTTTTACTCCCAAGCCATATAAAATGACAGGGCTGCACTATCTAAGTCCTGCCTGCAAGACTTAATCATGCTAATTAAGTCCCTAAGCAGTCTACAACCACCTTAATTACAAATTCATAACAAAAACTCCTATTTGCTAGAAATTCAACATAAATTTCGGCAGAGTTTAGTCTGTTTTTGTAAGATTCCCAAATTTTATCACAAGAACCTGCAAGTTCAGACAGTAATTCCACAACATTCCAACCCACCAAATTCTACCGTAGTTCAAATAATCTTACAGCAAGACACCCCTATACATAAATTTCATGATATATTTATAAAAACTTCGATTACAAAATATATCTCTAACATACCACAGTTTGTTACACAACTAATACATAATCTTGTAAAATCTAAGTACGCTACTACTAGCTCTAACTCGTTCCTCCTGTGCTTAATAGTAACAGTAGCACAACTAAAATCCAAGAACTACTTGAATTATTTTTAAAAGTTTTTGGAGGAATGAGTATTTTCATACTCAGTGAGTAGAAACTAAAGTAAGAAAATAATATTTTACCCATATATAACGTATAAAAAAAAATTGTTTATACATGCAACACCCTTTGAAATTATTTCATCTTCCAAATTTCCAAAATATTTATATATAACATAATTTATTTATTTTTTTTTATGTCAAAGTGTCTTGAAATACAAAACAACACACACATATCAATGTAATAACAATATATGAGAGACATTCCAGTGAAAAACCACAAGTCGTATCCATATGAACCCATCATATATATACCGGGTGGGTAAGCCAAACATTAAATCCTTGGTGAAAAGCCACAGACATATATGTGAACAAATCATCATATACCGAGCGGGTAATAACATTTTCTGTGAAAATTCATTGTCCTTTCATATATTCACAAACACATAGACCGTTGCAGCAAATACAGCTTGGCGGCATAAACCATCGTCCAAGCATCATCAATATAAACATCCCTACTTAGTAGCGTATCCTATCGTCTAAGTAGTCACCAACCATATCCAATATTAACTTTCCTACTTGACGACATACTTATCGCTCAACTAGTCACCAACCTTATTAAAACCCCTTACTTGGCGACATACTCCATCGCCTAAGTAGTCACCAACTATAAATATCATTCATTTAGAAACTTACACTTATATGATCACATTCACAAAAAATTACTTTAAATCCATAAATATAGTATTCTTTTAAACATATATATAAATATGTATGTATTTATTCCAGAGAAAATAATAAGGTAATATATATATATATATCAATATATATATATATACTTGTAAAACTTATTTAATCACAAAAAAAAAATATTTCTTAATCATATAAACTTTGAATATATTACTAATTCATAAAATATATATATATATATTCATGCATTTCCATATATATATATATAAATATTATATATATATATATATATGTGTGTGTGTTTCCACTCACAAAGATGTCGCATTGACGCCTATCTTTGGTTGGATGCTCCTTGTCATTCGACTGGAGTAGTTTATTCCTCTATTAATGAAATAAATAATATTACCAATTATATTATTATGACATTGTAGAGTAAAAAATCATTTTAATAACATTTATATATTACACTTCTCTTTATGTGTATATTTCTTACTTATTTTCACTACTTAAAATATCTAACTAATTCAATACTCATTTGTTCCACTTATTCAAAATTCGATAATACACTCACTACATTGTTTTCTACTAGACTAGTTAAGTGAATTTTCTTATATAATTTAGGCTTATTGATAATATTTATTCTTACATAATTCTTAAAGATTAATACACAAATCTTATTCTTAAACTTTATCAAGAAAAATTTTCAATTTATTTTTCTATCTTTACACGCTCAAAATTTTCAACTAAACTCATTAACTTTCAACCAAATACATAATCAATCCTCACAATTCTTCCAAACCTTTTAACCATAATTTATCATTATCCAATTTAATTTCAATTCATAAAACATCACAATATTCTCATCAAAACCTATAGAAAAATTCACAACCTCACTAATTTCCCATTCTCCGACTCTAGACTACAAAGGCTTATCATTATGTAATGTAAATGAGCAGAGCAAACATGTTTACCTTCAATTTGGAGCCAAATTTCACAATTTTTCTAGACTGCTGAAAATCTCATTTGTGTCCCTTTTGTCAAATTTTTAACCTAGCTAACTAATCTTCCATTTCAATACTTAAGTTTTGTAAAAGAGTGAGAGATGAAGCTTTGGTACAAAGATTCCGGTGAGAGGTGGCCGAAATCTCACAATTTTCAGGCAACAAGTATAATTGGCTAACTCCCCAAATTTCACACCTAAAGTGGTTTTTAGTTAAAACAAACCTTATCAAAATGTCTAAAAGGCTCAAAAACCTATAGATAACCTATTTCTAAGCTTGATTTGAAGAAGATTGAAAAATATTTAAAGTTTTCTTCTCTCAAAGCTTCGCCGGCGCTTAACAATGAAGGAAAATAAATTTGAGGTTTGCGTGAAGAGGAAGATGATGGCCACTTAATTTCAAAATTTTCCCTTCTTTCCAATTTTTCCCTCAATTCAAATCACATATTTACTTAGCTTCAAGGGCAAAATGGTCATTTGTTCATTTTTATTATTATTTAGTTATTATTATTTTTATTTATTTTATTATTATTTAGTTATTTATTTATTTACTTATTTATTAATTTTTATTTATTTATTTATTTATTATTTTTTTACACGAACTCTAATTAAGGATACTAATTCACCAATCTTTAACTCTAAATTTTTATTTCTCTTTGATTAAATTTTAAAACTAAAGTAAAATGTCAACAACTTTTATTATACAACAAAAATATTAATCTAACAATTATTTTCCTTATATTACCTTTAGTATTATTCATATTATTATCAAAACATAATTAACAATATTTTAACTAATTTAGGCCCTACACAAAACATAGTTAACTCTAATTACCTTATTAAATACTACTTAGGTGCTAGGGTGTTACATAAAATCTCACACTTTGAATTAATTTTTTTTTTGTCACTTTAATCCAATTATGCAATCTTGGTCTATAAATTTTATGAAATTAACAATACACAACTAATGCAACTTTATTTAAAAACTTTTTTTTTTCTGTTTCATTTTTTTTTTTTACTAATGTATATGGCTAATTTTGTCAATTGCATTAGATAAAACCACATAAGTGGACCAATGTTACAAGGAAGTAGTAGATCATAACCATACCATTATTTTTATTTTGGCAAAAAAATGTAATAGTTCAAGATTGAAATGTGTAATTAACCTTAAAAATATATTTTAACGATATGATCAGTTGTTTTCTTCTCTTTATATAGCTTAATAGCTGAGATCAATGAACATTTTCACCACTTGGCTTACTAAACAACAATTCTACACTATTTGATTTCAAAAATCCAAACTAGTAAGAGTTAATTTGAAATTAAGTTATATGCTTTAGCATGGCGGATTTCATACAACTTATATCTGCCAAAGAAAATAGTTGAATCTGCCTCATCTCATTTACAACTAAAGTTTTGGAGGTGGTTAAAGTCATGCGTCCTAGCAAAGTCCTTGGTTTTGATGTGATGCCTATGCTAATTTTTTTTTTAATTGCTAAAGCATTAAAATATCTTCAAAATGTATTTTCAGATTTGGAATCATTCCCAAGGACATCAACAAAATGTTCTTAAATAATGTAAGATACGGGTTTGAGTAGTTAAAAGTCAATATTAGTTTTTTTTTTTTTTTGTGTCGAGTTCGAGTCTAATGAGTTATTTAGGCGTCCAAACAAGTTTTTAGTGGTCCAATTATAATTATATATATCCACACACACACACACACACACATATATATAAATGAACATATATACATATTTATGTTCAGAGCCCTACTAAGCACCTGAATTTGGGTTGTTTAGAGAGCCCGAAGACATGGAGGAGTAGTGAAATTATGCTGGACAAATTTTGAGTCAAAATTGGGGCAAATCCTTGGTCAAAATGTTCCTTCGTCGAAATGCACCGTTCAACCTTGGGCTCTTCATTTTCGCATGCCAACCGAAGCTTCCTGGGAGGTAAAGATCAAACCATCATCCATCGACGGTGGCAGATCATCAAACACAGTCACCAGTTGGCCTTAGTCTGGGCACAACCGGCAACCAGTCGGCCTTTCTGTTTCTCTGCACCAATCGGCGGTGAAAGCACATCAACCGTGTTCCATCGTTTGCCGGAGGTATTTGCTAAATCTGAAATCAAATTTTTAAGGTTTTTTTTTTTCCAATTTACCCTTTTAATTCAAAAATTATATTTATGTCGCTTCCCAATTTATTATTATTATGGTCAATAGGTCCAAAGGACATAAGTATATGGACTTTTTACAGCAATTTGGTATATGTGTTTGTAAGAGAACAACTTCTCTAGTGATTGGAAGTATTTGATGTCTTTTGTTTCTGAAGAGTGCATTAGTATCTAGCTTTGGATAAATATGCATAAATGGATTTGATCTGCTTATTGTTCAAAATCTTAGGTGATGATGATGGTTTTGCTGTTTTTGAAGAGTGCATTAGTGTCTTAGATGATGATGGTTCACTAATGAAACATGTAGGTGTCCTGGCACATTCATAATCTTCAAAGCTTCTAGAAAAAATGTAATATTGTGGCATAATTTTGGCAAAATTGGTTGAATGCATGTCTTGTATTATCTTCAATGAATTTTATTGGAACAACTTTTGAGAATTTGTTTGAACCTTAAGTTCATCTGCTTGCATTGTACCTAGATATAACAACGAAGTATTAATAATGTTTCATTAGATAGCTCTTATATCAACTATGGTTGGGCCACATATAACAGTTGCTGCAGCCGAGGCTTCTATTACTACACTTTGTGAGGAAAACTCATTACCAAGGGAGATATTTGATGGTGAAGATGATTGTGTAACTAATGGGGTACCGATTATGAATTTTTTTTCCACAGTTGTTGTAGTAGCATTACATTTTCAAATTAATAAGTGTCTTATTCATTTCAGAGTCCTACTTGTTGTTTCTTTTTCTTCATGTGTCCTCTTTTTGTTATTATCAGTGAACCTTTTCATTCTAAAGAATTTCTTTTTCTCCTTAGTGATGCACATCTTACAACTTTCATTTTACAGGTGAGTGGACTATGCACGTTGAAGATTGGGTATTTAAGGGAGGTTTGGGTGCTGCTAGGATATATGAGAATATCATCATTTCTAGAGCATGGAATTATGAGAAAAGTACAGCAATTGGTAGACAAATGGGGTCTAGCTTGCTACTAAAACCATCATTACTTGTATACTGCTTTAGATAAACAAAGGACACTATCCAGAGAAGAAGTTGCCAACCTTTGAAGTGGCAGCAATATATTATTGGTATCGAAGAAATTGCAAATAAAAAAAACACATCCATAAATATTAACCTCTCTTATTTCGTTATTTCCACTAACCAATGTCATCAACTTATGTTTCTATATCTGCTTTTATTGAAATATATTACTATTTGTCTCAACCTTTTTATTTATTTATTATTATTTATATTTTTTGATATTGGGGTGGCAATTGAATTTAAGATTTTGTCCAAAATAACAATAATTTTTAGCAAGAACAAATGAATCTCACAATTCACAATATTAGATGTTATGTCAGACTGTTTATTACTATGAGTGATTAATTTGACTTTTTTCCTTTCACTTTTTATTTTTTTGACCTCTTGATAAGTAGAATATCTCAAACTAATACATAAAAACCGAACCTAACAAAAAATAAACCATCCATTTATACAAAAAATTGGGATTGCATTGACTTTTAGCAACACTATTGGTGCAATTTTGCTGGTGGTAATGATGAAAAGAGAATATTTTTAACATTTCATAAACCTAAAAGTCTCTGCCCCATTTTACTTATTGGTTTTATCTCCACTCTCCAATTCCAAACATATCCAACAGCACAACTCCTTTATCAAAATAGAGAAAGACAAACAAACAAAAACCAGACTCAAAAAGAAAGAGAGAAAGACATAGAGAAACAAAGAAGAAGAAGAAGAAGAAGAAGAAGAAGGAGAGCTCATTCCTATCCATGATGGGCAACTACAGGTTCAGGTTATCAGATATGATTTCAAATGCTCGGTTTTACAAGCTCAAAGAAATGAGCAAAACCAGGAAGCAAACCAATGTGAAGAAAAAACTATCCTTATATTCTTTATGGTCAAGTCCTTGTGATTCTAGACTCAGTTCTTCAACTACTGATATAATCATCGACTTAAATGAGGCAGCATCGATCAGGAAAACAGAGAAGCTTGGTGGGTTCGACATGGTATCTAATCTTGAACTTCCTCCAATTTCCACCAAGCCAATGCACTTCGATGACAATGTGTTTGAAGCTACAAAGTACAGAAAAAGAAGAAGCTCATCGAAAAAAAAGCCCTGATTTCGCTGATTATGTACTATATCAACTACAAATAAATTTTATAACAATAACTCAACTTCCTTTAGTTTCTATAATTATATATATATATATATATAAAATTCACAAAATGCAAATCAATTTTTCAGTTGGGTTCTGCATATTACATATCAAAATGAGAATTTGAAATCAAACATATTTCACTTGGCATCATATAAGTTCATTACTCTTTCACTTCACATACTTTCAATACTTCAATATTCATAAACAGAGGGCCATAATAAAATAAAATAAAAAATTAAGACACATACCTAAACCTAGATGGAAAATTTGAGACTTTGGATTTTATTTTCTGAATCCATATTTCCTGTGTAAAACACAATTATCCACACAAAGAAGCCAATATGGAGTCGGCGGTGAGAATGAAAATCTTCGGGCTCATTCACGCTTGCCACCTCCGCATCCAACCTCCGGCTTGGCTTTAAGGGAACCTCCGGCTCGGCTTTCCAGTCGGCGATGAGCGTGAAGCCATCTGCGGTGAAGGCAACATCGATCCTCTGCACTACGGGCTTCCATACTCCTCGGCTTCCTCTTCACCAGCGGCGGCAATACTCCGGTGCACCTTTGCACCAGTCGGCGGTGGCGATACTTCCATACTCCTCGAGTGGCAGCTGCGGAGCTGCCTAGAGTAACCTCTGGTTTGATGTATATGTGTGAAGTTGACTGGTGCCACCAGATGTGCGAAGCTTTCCTCTGGCTAGTGCGAAGTTGGCTGGTGTCATATTCAAAAAATTTCCCCAAACGCACCGTTTTCAATTTCTCCCAAATTTTAGTTCAATTTTGACTCTTAAGAAAAAAGTTTGACTGACCTGAATTTTGACTGAGCCCAATAATTTTGACTGCACGCTGTTAATTTTTTTTCTATGTTTTCAGGTTCTTTATCCCAATCGGGTGCCTTAGTGGCACCTTTTATATTCATTCTTCACAAACAACATAATACTTAACGAGACACAACATATATATAAAAGTAACAAAATATTATTCAGTTATATAAAATATGAATAAAAACAGAGTGATTAAATATCCTACTTTAATAATAAAGTTTTAACCAAGCCAAGCAAAGCAAATTTGAAGAATCTCGGAAGCTCAAATCTCACTTAGACAATGCTTTAATTCCCATCAAATTTAAAAAAAAAAAAGTATTTTCTTTTTAAATTAAAATGGGTTTTAAAAATAAAAAAGAAAGAGTTAAATGCTTATGATCACTGAACCAAAATTTCAGATATTAGTGAAAAAGAAGGATAATTTTTCTTCCCATACGGTAGTTTCTCTCTCTTTACCGACAACGACCCATTCTCATTATTTTTTCCTACTTTTATCTTCCTTCTCATCTTTTACGGTTTCACTCTCTCTTTCTTTTTCTTAGTCCCTTTTCTACGATCAGTCCTTCTTCCTCTTCTTTTAATTTTCTTTCTTTCACCCTAGTCTAAAAAGGTCCATCACACCAAGCCCACAGTGCCCCCACGTGTGCAACCACATTCCCACCCAAAAAAAGTTTATTTTCATTTTGTTTTTCAAAAAAAGAGTGACACATGTCTCTAGTGATTGAGCAAAAGAATTTTCTAGAAAGTAAAAATTGCCACTTGGCAGTTAGTGAATGGGCTGTAAAGCAATCTAAAGAGTATTTGCATTTAAAACCTCAAATTCAGCTATTATGCTTTAAACCCATAACAAAAATAATTCAAAGACAAAGTACTTCCAACAAATTCAAAACTTTTTTTCTTTTTTTGGTGAAAAAGCATTGCCATATATAACAGCACAAAAAGCCTCTAATAAGAGGATTACAAAGCTCCTCCCACAGGGAGGTCCAAAAGCAGGAGTGAACCCAAGTCTAAAGGAAAAAACTCCCCAGAGGTGGCAACAAAATTATAACAAACATTCTTGCTAAGTGTAGACTTAGCTACAAAATCAGCAGCCTCGTTGGAAGAACGTTCGTTCCATAAATACCTCCAATTAAAACTATTCCTTTTATTCTTGATATGCAGAACCCCAAGCCTTAGCAGCCAGTCCTCAGGGTCCTTTTCAGAGTTGATCTCCTTAATGATCATGGCTGCATCCGAAGACCACAAAACATCATTCCACCCTTCTCCAGCAGGCAGCAACAATATCACCTGCCCAAACCAAAGCTTCAAGCTCCGCTGCCTGAGCTGTAGAACATTCCGAAAGCTTTGATCTAACCAGCACTACTCTTCCCTCCTCATCTCTCACCACCAGACCGAGCCCAGCTTTCCCCTCCCGAAAAGAGGCATCCGTATTAGCCTTGAGCCATCCCTGAGGAGGGGGAATCCATTTCTCCTTGACTTTCCTTTGCTGAAGCTTCGAAACTTCAACATGTACATGTGAGAAGTCCTCTACCGTTTGATTAAAAATAAAATTCTTCCTATTCGGCTCCACCTCTCCAGAGAACCAATATGTGTTACGAAACTGCCAACATAGATATAAGAAGGAGCAAAGGAAAACAGATATTGATTTTCCATCCATCTCTCCCACCAGCTGAAACCGTCCCGGCTTCAAATAGCACTCCACTATCTCTTGAATCGAATTGACTCTCCAATTGTCCAGTATGAATCCCCATTTGGACCCGAACGCAAGAGCTCGGGCTCCTGGGCACTCCTTAAAAATGTGGAACAAAGTCTCCTCTTCTGCCCCACAAACTGCACATCTAGCTTCTCCTGATCCAGTCCTCCGAACTATCTCCTCTCTCGTGGGAAGAACTCCTCCAAGCACCCTCCAAAGAAACATCTTAAATCTGTCATGTAACTGGAGATTCCAGATATTATTCCACACCTCTGGGACCTCCCTAAAAGTGTCCACAGTGTTGATCTCAAAACAACTTCCAACTGAGAAACTCCCTTGCTTCAGTCCCTTCCACATCAGTTTATCATTGCACTCAAAAGTTGGCCACCTCAAATTCAAAATGTTGTTGGCATCTTCCTCTATGAAGATACTCCTAACCAGTTCTGCATCCCAACCCTGACTCATCCAATTTTTTAACTCTGCCACTTTATTCACTGTGCACCTAGCTGCTTCATTTATCGGCTTCGGTATCTTCCCTACCAAAGTTGGAATCCAAGGGTCACTCCACACATTGATATTACTCCCATCTCCCAATTGGAAGCAAGCTCCTTTTAAGACCCAATCTTTAGCACTTATCAGCCCTCTCCAAAAAAAGGAGGAGCCCGGTTTCAAATTCAAAACTAATCCATAACAACATGACAAAATACATTTAATGAATTATTTATAATAACTTCAAATATAGCAAGCAAAAGTTATATATGTATGCATGCATTTAGATCTATATATATATATATATATATATATTTCATAGATTATTACAGGCAAAGTGAAGAGACTTCCAATTTTACACTTTGCTCCAATAATTTAATGTGTCTGTGGATTTACACATTGCAACTAGAAGACGAAAATACACCATCATATCTCAAATTACATAATTGATCAATGGACAAGAGCTTTGAAGATAAATGAGGTACAAGATAACAATCATAAATGATGAGATAGGTGTAAAAATAGAACCAATATGACTTACTGCAAGAGTAAAAATCATTGGCAATAAATTTTTTAAATATTATGAACCTATGATTTATGAGAGAAACTATAAAGACTAGATGTCATGTGATTTGAGAAGAGGTAACCAAGGAACTAAAAGGAATTACCTAGAGTATCCCAAGTGGTGGAAACATAATGTAGAGATATATGGGAAAGATCCTGGTTAACAATTGTTTCAATTTCAGTAGTGGAGAGAAATGAGCTTGCAGAAGAACACTCATCGCTAGAGGTAGTAGCAGTAGTAGTCCTTTTTCGAGCACATGTGTGGCATTGAGTTATATTGTGACTAAGGTTTTTTGCAATAGTTACACATCCTGTTCATAGTCAGAGAATATTTAGCAATTATGTGATTATATTTCTTGTAGTAGTGACAAACTGGTTCCCTATAAATTTTCTCCGTATGAGAAGAACAATGTTTGTTATGAGCTGCCGATTTGAAATGTAGAGTAGTTAGGACAACATCATATGACATTGAAGAAGTGTGAGAAATAGCTTTTCGTGTTTCTTCAGTTAATATGACAGAGCTAGGGCAAAATCCGTAGTGGTGAGGGGGTTGCAATGAATAGAGATGCACGATCATGTTCAAAATCATCACGAAATGCTATAAGAAATTGAGCGAGGTGAATTTTGTTTTGATATTCCTCAAAGAAAGCACTATTAATTGTGCAATTCCACTAGGGTTCAGATAAACTAATTGATCCCAAATAACATTTATATAAGAATAAAATTCTACAATGCACTGACTGACCTGGAGATTGATTCAGCTGATGTAAGTCAACAAGCAACTAACATTGTTGAGTTATCCCAAACTTCTTTGGCTGTCTGAAAATGCTCAAAAGACATGTTAATAGAGGCAATATATGTATCTATGATCCAAGTAATAATCTTATGATTATTGCTATCCCAGATTATCAAGGTGAGATTCAAATTTGGAAGCAATTTTATATTGTTCTTGAATAGGCAAGTTTATGTCCCCAATAATATTGCGCCGCAGTTTATGACCTTTTTAAAAAACTGTGTATTGCTTGAGCCCAGAGTTTAATTAGAATTGATCAACTGAATAGCAATTAGTTGTGCGACATCCGAAGACTAAACCATGAAATGAGTGGGAAAAAAAAAAGCTCAAATAAATCAGCTGGGCTTACTAATATACGGTTAAATACTTGAGCCTAAAGCTAGTTAGGCCAATAGTTGATATACATGAGTAAGGAGCAAAGTTTTTAATTTAGTTGGGCCAATAATTGATATACATGAATAAGGAGCAAAGTTCTTAATTTAGTTGGGCTAGGTGACCAAAGATAAATGGAAAAGGTGATGGATTTGATTTAATTGAGCCAATAATCAATCCCCCGTGCACTTATGCTAGATCCTATTATTATAACATAAAATAATAGGCTATCATACTTTTTGTAAATGAAAAGTGAAAATATCCGAGGCAATGAATCAACCTGATAAACTGAGAATAATTGTCAATGGGGGAGAACGGATCTTGTTGTCAGTGATTAGAATGGAACACTGGACCGAAGGCTTTGTCCAACGCGCGCGCAAGATTTGACCCACAATGGAGGCAGAGCTTAGCTGAGGAGATTAAGCGACCAAAACAGATACGATGTGGAAAAGAAATACCCACCAAACAGATCGATGCGAAACTTGTATGGTCTCCGAAGAGAGGGATTTTTCAGAAAAAAAATAATAATGAAGTAATGGATATTATAATGAGAAAGCTCGGATAATTGAAAAGAAAATAATATTATATTTGAACTTATTTACATCTTTGCGTTTTAGTTTTGTTTTAGGGTGTGACACTTTATTCCATAATAATTAAAATTGAAGGCTAGAATTTTTATTAATTTTAAATGTTATTTTAGTATTTTTTTATTGTCATTAATTATTAAAGTTAACATGAAAATTTTTATCTTTTTCGTTTCATTTTACTTTTTTTCTTTCAAAATTATTTGAAAAAAAGGAAAAAAATTAAAAAATAAATAGCAGAAAATTTTTAATATTGAAAAAAAAAATTATGAATTTTATTTTGTGAAAACGATTTTTCTGAATCTAATCTTTGTTAGTAAGAATTAAAAAGATAATATAGTACTCAATATATAATTATTTTCCTATGAATCAAACTTTGTAACTGTTATTACAAAATAAAATTTTTCCATTTTTCTTGCCTCTGTTTTTTTTTTCGATTTTTTTTAAATTTAAAAAAAAATAAGAGTTAGATAGACCGAGAAAAATAAAAACTATTAAAAAACCATATAGGAAAAAAAATAATTTTATGTATCAGTTAACAATGAGAAAGAATATTGTAACACCATTTACAATTAATAATAAACATAATTGTCAATTTTAAAAATTATAAAACAAAATATCATATACTCCAAAAAATAAAAATATACTGGTAAATAAATCTTATATTTATTGTATTGTGTAAAATGATGTACAATAGAGAATTTATATACATGTGGAGTAAATAAACTAACACTGAAGTTGAATTTAATGACTGAATTGAAAGGAAAAAAAATTTAAAGACAATTTGTAACATCCAATATATTTCAGGATGATAATAATTATCCCAATAATAAATCATAGCTGAGTTCCAAACATAGATTGGGTTGAACACGCAGTTTCAAGCTCTCTCATTTCAGAAATGAAAAAGCTTGACCCAGAGAAAAAAACAAAAACAAAAAAAGAAAACAGCAAAAATTCAATCTCGCTCTCTCATTTGAGACCTTTTAGTTCTTCAATGAAGCTGCTCAAATCTGAGTACGACGAGCCTCCTTCTTCAACAGCCCTCTTTGCCCTTTCACCAAGTTCATTTGCTCTGCTTCTCATTTGCTCTGCTTTCTCACCAACCATTATCTCCTTCACTGCCTTCTCAATCTGCTCCCTTTTCACAAAATCCCCTCCCATCCTGTTCCATTTCCGAGCACCAACCCCAACCCCAATTCTCAAAATATCAGTAATCAATTTCTCGTTGTAGAATTGCTCGGCGAAGATCGGCCATGTTACCATTGGGAGACCTGCACTGATACCTTCCAGCACCGAGTTCCAACCACAGTGAGTCACAAATCCTACTACAGCTTCATGATCAAGAATCAGAACTTGGGGTGCCCAGCCTCTTATGATTAATCCCTTATTTTCTGTCCTTTCCTCGAATCCTTCAGGTACCCAATCTTCCTTTTCATCTTCTTCCCCTTTTCTCTTCCTCACAACCCAGATGAATTCCTGCCCAGATGCCTCAAGAGCCATTGCAATTTCATGGAGTTGAGAAGCTGAAAAATATGTGTTAGTTCCAAAGCAAACATAAACAATCGAATTGGGTTTCTTGGAATTGAGCCATTTCAAGCAGCTATACTCGTCAATGGAGGATGTTCTTCCTCTATGTGCTTTATCTTCAACGCTCTTGTTGCAGAGTGAAACTGGACCAATATGCCATGCTTTTTTCCCCAAGACATTCCTGTAGTGATCGGCGTAGGCGGGTTCAAGCTCGTAGAAACTATTCACAAGTATTCCATAGCTTCGCTTTTCGGCTTCTTTAGCACTTTGTAGTAATTTCGTGAAATCGTCTTCGACTCCATGTTGAAGATTATCTGGGAGTTGGGTTCTTACCAGTTCGGTTCGGTCGGGCAAACCAGGCAAGACAAAAGGGTCAGTCTCCGATGAAACATTCTTGTACGGTTGGTGTCGTGTTAAGCTGTCGATTGCACACGTGGAGAAGAAGCTCTTACCATCGAAAACAAGCCTACGAATTCCGTATTTGGAAGCAATATCAGTTGCCCAGGGGAAGAACACATCAGCAACGAGGCCTTGAGGGCGTAGCTCGTGAAGAAGAAGATCCAAAGGCTGTTGGAGCAAGCAAATGGCGTGGAAGAATTTCACATCTGTATCCTGGTCCGTGACCAAATCAAAATTCTCAAGGCCTTCAGGCAAACCGGCTTCTTTGGCTGGAAATTGGATGATTTTGAGGCCGATCTGGAGGGCAGAGGTCTGGGATTTCTCAAGGGTTTTGGTGAA
The DNA here is from genome assembly GCA_003254975.1 of Ochetophila trinervis. Classification (NCBI taxonomy): domain Eukaryota; kingdom Viridiplantae; phylum Streptophyta; class Magnoliopsida; order Rosales; family Rhamnaceae; genus Ochetophila; species Ochetophila trinervis. The sequence continues at coordinate 45,906 of QANX01007141.1, read as the reverse complement.
AAGTGGGGCGTTGAAAGGGGTGGTGATAATGGTGGTTTTGATGCCTCTCTGAGCAAAGAGTTTGGCCATGTCTATGGTGGGTAACATGTGGCCTTGAGCCATTAGAGGGAAGAATAAGACATGAACAGGGTCGGTTTCAATAGCCATGATTGATGCTCTGCTATAGGAAAAGAGTTTGAAATATCACCTGGGCGATATTGGTGTAATATATGAAGGCCTCTTTTATGTGACTCTCAGTTGATAAGGTTTGCTAGTTTTGCGTTTACATACAAAATGATTACATATGTGGTCAATTATGTAGAAAGAATAATTTATATTGTGTGGGTAAAATAGTCCACAGACATAAAATCCAATTCATTATTATTTAAATTAAAATCCAATACTAAATAGTCTAAAAAAAATACTCATATGTATGCGGATTGGTATATTAATTTTAATATTTGTTTTGATGTATCCGAAATAATACGTTTGATCACTTCAATATAATTTGGAAGATTGATGGTTGTGATGATGTTTTTGTTAAAAGTTCTTCTCAATATGTTTTATGAAAGAAGTCTTTAATTTTGATGCTCCTAAAAAGTTTGATAGAATGCCAGAGAAGAATATGGTGAGATCTATAGCGAGCCTATCCGTAGAACCAGTGAAGCATACCAATCCGACAATGCACACCACATATTCGATAAAAAGCACGAGAAGAATTGGCGACAGTGATTAAAGAAATCAAAAGCTAAGTGAAATATATATATATATATATGTATTTTCATTTCTGAAAAAAATTATTAATTATTTAGTATCGTTGGCATCCCTATGTATTGCAAGAAGATTAGTTGATTCTAATTGATTATATTCTCATTGAATCTTAAGGATCAATGAGCAAGATAATGCTCATGACACATTTGATAAAACGTCCAAGGAAGGCAGCAGCATGGCCAACACTCTCAAGGCCCAATTGTGTTCTCCCACAAGAGATCTGTGGCATGTCATGGCAAGGGATAGCAGTGCTCTGAGTTTGATGGGTCATAGTGGAAGGCGTAGAGGTTATGGCAAACTCAAGTCCAAAACAAAGCCACAAATGGAGTCAATTCACCATTCAGCAATTATTAGTTGAGATGTCATTATCTAGAGGGAGCTTTGGCAACCAGAAGCTACTAGAGCTAAGTAGTCATATATATATATATATATATATATATTTGTCATATTGCTCATGCATCAATCAAATAATATGGCATATATAACTATACATGTGTGCATGTGAAGTGTTTCGTTTGCCTGGTGGATTCCAATTTGTTCATGTATCTGTTTGCCTAAAGTTTTCCATATCAGTATGAATAATGAAATTCAAAAAGAATCCCACAGTTTCATCTTTTACCGTTCTTCGTAAAACTAAGTATTTTAATTTATGATTTAATTGATTTCAAAATAAGATTTTTAACGGTGGAAAAGCTTTGAATGGAAGCTTATGTGTATATCTCCACCATTAACCATCGGCATGATCTGCTGAATTTATTAATATTTTATGTATTGTTTTTTATTTTTGGCTTTATTTATTAGAAGTCTTTGTTTTGCATACCTTGAGGTCAATTATTTATCATGAACTCTGCTATCATATTGATGTGGTGAAACGAAATCAAACTCTGATGACACCACCAATTTGTTGCAAAGGCCATGATCGACATGTGTTCCATCCTCGGCGCCGAATCTTCCACTCACCATGGATAAAGCTAAGTAATTATGCGTTATGTTTTCCAACATATTTAATGTATATGTATATTTTATATATATATATAAATATATATACACTCTTAAACAGTAATAACATTCATAATTTGTCAATATTTTTTAAATATTTTGTTTCAAAAAGCATATATATGCAAAAATAATTGTGGATATAGAGATATTGCGGGCAGAGCCACCATCTGGATCAAGCAGTTATGAATTCTCTCCAATATGCCAGTTAATATATGTGGGTTGAAATCCAATTAAAGGAAAAATTTGAAAAAATCAGTGAGCGAGATAATGCTCAGGACGTGTTTGAGAAAATGCATGAGGATGGACTTAGCCACCCTACCATCAAATTGTCGGCTCGGTTTGTAAAATTTTATTAATTTTTTATATTCGTATATAAAATTTGGGTATATAATTTTATATTGACCAATTTATATAATATTTTGTATTAATATATGAATAGAAGTTATGCACATTCGCCATTTTTGGATGTTAGATTATGCAATCGTATCTGAAGATGCTCTACTTTACACGTGCTCTACCATGCCTTTGGAATTGTATGGGAATCATTTGGACCTTTATGGCATCAAGGACAAAAACAAATCAGTGGGTACTAATGAAGTGTATGGTGATAACCTATTTGGAATTCAAAAAGCTAAGTTCATCTTTTTTTCTGCTGATAAATATGTTGTATTAACCAAAAAGCCAAAAGGCATAATCAAGAGCCAGCCGAAAGGCTGCTTTCAAGATTCAAAAGGGATGCAATTGTTTTTGGCAGCACACAAAATGAGATACAATCTAGAATAGAAGCATTAGAACCCCAAGAGCAAATTTCATGAGCTGCCCGATTGTTTCCTCTTGGGGTCCAAACAAAAGAGTGGTTCAGGAGCACACAAGCCTCATGAACCCTGTCAAGGATGCTTTGTAAGGGCCAATGAACAAGCTCCTTGCAAGAGTGATTAAGGTTCTCAATAACAGCCTTAGCATCACTTTCAAAACAAACTGAAGTCCAACCTTCTCTAGCAACAATAGTTGCGGCCCTCCAAATAGCTGAAGCCTCAGCAGCGGCTGGCACGTCAATGGCATCTTTAAAAACAAAGATATCGTAAACACCACCCATCCAATCCCTAGCAACAACAGCTGAAGTTGCTGTGCCATTATGGATAGAGATATCAATATTAATCTTAATGGTTCCAGCTGGTGGTTTGGTCCACCCTAAAGGAGTAGGGGCCAAATTTGGATCAAGTGTGTCTTCTCCCAAAATTGCCGCATACTCAAACCAATTACATAAAAGCTTCCTAATACATTCCTCTATATTTAACAGCAAACTATCAAACACAATCCTATTCATGATTTTCTAGACAGCATTAAGGGTTAAGCATGCAAGTGAGAAGAAACCCTTTTGGGCATCCTCGTGGACTGGTAAGGCTCCTGCAGGCTGCATCAGGCATGTGAGGAAGTCCATGACATTATTGGAATTAAATCCCTCCCACCGGATACACCACGCCGAAGCGAACCACAAAGCTTTGGCTACGTGGCAGTGGAAAAAAAGATGACAGAGCGACTCCTCGGCATCACAACCATGGGGGCAAGCAGCCGGTGAGTTTATGAAATTGTGATTCTTTAGCCAAACCAAGGTAAGGAGGCATTGGTTGGAGAGCTTCCACATGAAAATTTTTAATCTCTCGTGAATCTTGCTACGCCAAAGAAACTTCCACCACTTGCTAGCATCTGCATGGCAAAGATGAATAATTGCCAAAGCTGATTTAACCGAGAAAAGGCCAGAGCAATTGGGGAGCCAAATCGCCTTGTCTTCAGAGTCTTTCCCCATCCAGTAGATTTTCTTGATATTGGTCACTGTGTTGTCATCAAACAGGTTTCTAATCTCCGCATCAAGCCATTTGCCATCATTGTCAATAAGGGAGCATACCATACTGCAACTGTTCAGACTACTTGGGGCTCTCAATTTTGGGAGGAAAGATTGCAAATGAGGGATCCAAGGGCCCTCCCAAATGTTTACTGAATTACCCTTGCCCACATGCCAATAAAAGCCCTTCCGAAGAATAGACTTAGTGCTCAGGATGCCCTTCCAATGCCAAGAATCAATAGTTTTCCTCCTACACTTGAAGAAATTAGAATGAGGGAAATACTTGGACTTCATGGCTTTGCACCAAACCTTCCCTTCTTCAACGGCCAAAGACCACCCAAGCTTGCACAGTAGTGCACGATTAACATCTTCAAATTTTTGAATACCCAAACATCACAAAGCTTGGGAGAGTAGACTTTCTTCCAGGCTAGAGGGGACATAGTTCTCCTATCTTGCATTTTACCATCCTAAAGGAACTTTCTTGCCAAAGAGTCCATGTCACGGCACCACTTTAGAGGGAGCTTATAGCAAGCCATGTAATAGATAGGCATTGTGGACACCACTGATTTAATAAGAGTACTCCTTCCAGCTTGAGAAAGGAGTCTAGCTTTCCATCCTTGCATCCTGGTCTCAATCCGGTTCTTAAGGTCATTAAAGGCCTTAGCCTTGTTAACACTAATATGCAGCGGGTTTCCAAGATACTTTGTATCCTTTGGTAGCTCCTTCATATTCAAAATTTGCTTGATCATTGCTTTTGTAGAATCACATGTGTTATTGAAGAAGAAGATTTTAGATTTGGCTGTATTTATAGATTGACCTGTCCACTTGCAATAGAGATCAAGGTAGTTGCCAATTTCTGTGACATTTTCTCTATTTGCTCGGCAAAAGATCATAACATTGTCAGCAAAGAAGAGATAAGAGATTGGAGAGCCAACTTTTCCAAGCTTCACCCCCGGGATTTTTCCTTGAAATTCCAATTTGAACTGCATTCTGGAAAAGAGCTCTGAGAAAAGAATGAAAAGAAAGGGAGACAAGGGGTCTCCTTGCCTAATGCCCCTCTCAATAAGGAACCGGCCATACACACTACCATTAAGAAGGAGCCCCATCGAACTCATATCCACGCATTGCAAGATGAGTGAAACCAGCCAACGAGAAAAACCAAACTGCTAAAGAATTTTACTAAGGATCTTCCATTCAATGCAATCAAAAGCGCAGCTCATATCTATCTTGAAACTAATCAAACCATTGCCCCCTTTCTTTTTCCTTATGGTATGGGTGATTTCGTTAACCAGAATGAAGTTCTCTCCAATTCAATGCCCCGGGACAAAGGCTGCCTGAGTAGAAAAGATCAACCTTTCCAGCAAAGGCTTGATACGCAAGGCTTAACAGGACTAAATGATCTAACAATGTTCCAAATCTCGACAGAAGTGGGAATAGCCATAATGGTGTCATTCTCAATAATGGAAACCACTGGCTGAATCAAATCATTCCAACAAGGACAGTCAACAACATTCTCAGATTTGAATAAATTAGTGAACTTACCAATGAGAAAGTCTCCAATTGGCTTCCTGTTTTCCAACCAGAAGCCGTTATCATCCTTAATAGCTGGGATGAAAATTTTCCTTCTGTTAGTCACGGTAGAGGCGTGAAAGAACTTAGAATTCCGGTCCCCTGCCATGAGCCACAGTTCCCTGGACTTCTGCCTCCAAGTTAAATCTTTCATACCATTCATTAAGAGCAAGTTGAATCCCCTTCTCATGCTCAATGTTACTATCGGTAGGTTCAAAACCTTGAAAAAGTTTTAGCTGTTCCTCCAAATCCTTAATGCGAGCTTGACAGTGGCCAAAGACATCCTTATTTCAGACCTTCAAAGCCTTTGTATTATTCAAAACACGGGCACCAAAGGTGACCCAACCACTCTGAGAGTTGCTAATGTTCCATACATCATTGATAATCATCTCACATGAAGGGTCTCTCGTCCAGGCCTCTAAAAATCTGAAAGGCTTGGGCAAGGATGTGTGATCCAGTGATTCACAAACCATAATGGGCACATGATCTGAGTTGGCTGCATTTAGATGAATGACACCTGCATGTTCAAAGCAAAGTCTCCAGTCTTGACTTACCAAGGTTCTGTCGAGCATTTCTCTAATGTTCGCATTGCCGCCTTTCTTGTAACACCACGTAAAGTTGTTGCCTATAAAGCCCAAATCAAAAGCTCTCGTTTCATAAATGAAGTTTCTCATAGGGAAGTTAGATTTATTTGTGACTGGCCGTCCTCCCAGCTTTTTAGACTGATCAAGCACGTCATTGAAGTCGCCAATACAGGCCCAAGCTTTGTTACCGGTCATAACAAGCTCACTCAAAACCTTCCAGAATTCATTCCTCAACCAAAAGCTTAAACAGACACCATGTTTAGATGTGGTATTAACTCCAATGACCCAGTTGGAGCTGTAAATGACATTCCAACTCAAGAAATCAGACCAAAAGAGAGCCAAGCCTTCACCACCATTCCCTCTCTCAATAAAAAGTAAATTCTCAAAATCCAAGGAATGTCCAAGCCATTGCATTTTCACGGCACTAGCTTTAGTCTCCATGAGAAAGAGACCGTCAGGGGAGTAGCTCCACACCAGCCTGCAGAGACTTCGAATTGTCGAGGTCCTCCCTAAACCTCGACAATTCCACGGCATAAGCTTCATGGGTATACTGGGGGCAAGATAAGGCTCGCCTCCTCAGCCGTAGTTGTGTCAGAACTTCCATCAGTAGTTTTGTCATCCTGAAGTGGTGCAGTTTGAAAGTTATCGGTAGCCTTTCCTCTTGCCTGAGCCTTCATTCTCACCGGGGGTGAAATAGCAGTCCCTTTCTCTTTTCTTTTATCATTCAGATAAGAAGAATGTTCCTAAAATTGGGCCCCAGCAGTCTGCGGGACTTTGCTTATCCTACCACCCATCGAGCAATGACTTGCAATAAAAGGCCCAGCCTGGTGTAGCTTCCTCCTCTTCCTATTAGTCTCCGCAAGGCCCCCAGAAAAGGTCTCGGTGTTACTGATGAGGGGATCTTTAGTAAAAGGCCCAAAGAGAGTAGCCATACTCTAAGATGGTCTAATGGGCTATATGGAAGCAGGCCCAGGGGTAGGGAGGTCAATGCAACTTTCTGAAAACTACTCCTTGCGGGGCGTCAGAAGAGGGTTGGTGAGTCTGACAATTCTCTGTGGGCACGCAAACAAAATCCACGTGTCCCTCTGTCGTTGGAAGGTTCGAGCCCGGCGCTTCACCCCAAGTTTGGTTCTGAGTTAGAGCGTCTCCTTCTCTTGATGACTCAGTAGTTTCCATGGCTGGATCGTCTTCTCCATTTTTCACATCCATGTTTATTTCTTTGGAGAAAGTGTCAAAAATGTCTCCTCTCGGGATCTTAACTCTTCGAAGACCATACAGTTCGTTCACTACCGTGTATGCGTCTGGTTCTGCACGTAACCAAGGACCGTAGACATCATCGCAATTATAAAGATTAAGAGCATTCCCCGTAGTGCAACTTGCTTTACTATGCCCCACTATTCCACAGCTATAACAATATTCAGAAAGTCTCTCATACCGGAACTAGATCCAAGAGGTTTTGGAGGCTGATTTGTGCATGAAGCCTGAAGGAATGGCCTTCCGTAGATCTACCTCAACTTGCAATCTGATGTATTTCTTCCCAACGAAGTTGGTTCTCGAGGAGGATTCGCAATGTAGGACTTGTGGAAAGAGTTTTCCAATTTTGGTGGCATTTTCCTTCGTCATGTAGCACAACGGCAGTTCGTGTATTTGCACCCAGAAGATTGAAAGATTAAAATCGATATCTCCAATGGCCAGATCAGCGGACCATTCTCTTAAATTCAGGTGGGCACCATTGATGGACCACAGACTACATTTCCATATTCTGTCGTGGTCGGCAGGGGTCCTAAAGGTGAAAAGGAAGGTGTTGTGGCTTAACTGGTCAACTCCAACCGGATATTGTGTGAACCATACCCTTTTGGTGATCATAAAAACAACATGTCTTCCTATGTTCTTCCAAGATAAGATTTTTCCTACCAGCGAGGATCTCGAAATACTTGATGCATGAACTTCATCAGCTTTGAGTTCAAGTTCCGGTAGAACTTGCTCTTCATTAGCTAGATTACTTCCTCCTTCCATTTCCCCAGAAAACTCTAAATGAAAAAGAAACTTAGTGATAGAAACCACTTAAACACCATGAAGGTTTGGATACACCATAAGATGAAAAAACCATGAAGAGTTCATCGTTACTTTATTAATTCATATCTGTATATATATATATTCCGGATTCTTACAAGTTTGAATTTTGAGAGAATGTTTATTTAATATGTGTAGATACATGTACCACCAGTTTTCTTTTTGAAAATATATAGTAAAATATATATATATATATATATTTTATATATCTAGTTGGTTTAATTTTTTACTGTAGAGAAAGTTTATAAATATACATATATATATATATTTAGTATACACATATATATATATATATATAAATATATGTTTGTATATGCATATTTGTATATGTTTATTCATAGTTCACAGCATATCACAATTTATTTTATTTTTGTTAAATTGCTTCGAACTGGAGAGCTATATATAACTATTACTTTTTATTTTTAACATCATTTTAATTATCAACCCAATAAAAATTTATTTATTTATTTTCTATTGACTGTAATTTATAAAGTCTTCAGCAATTTAACAAAGAATCGTTAAGCATTACACCCTTGTTCAGCTCCAAAATAGAGCATTACCCCACGATTCAGGAATAAAAAGAGAAACAAAAAAAGAATATGATCAACGCATAAAACCACCCACGACATTGATGACCTTCAAGAGCTTAATGATTTTCTTTTGAAAGTTAAATTGAGTGATCATAAAGAAGATAAGTATATTTATAATACTTTTTTTGTTTATATTTTAAATTGCATGGTCATGCTAGACAAAATTTAGAGATCTGCACAAGTGTGTTCCATATCACATTTTTTATATTTCACATGCACATATTTATGCACGGACAATTAAAATTTACATAAATATATGCTAGTATTGTGCTTGTATTTCTGCATGAGTTCTTTATATAGAATCTAGCATACCAATTTTCTACAACAATGAAGATGCTCTCAACTTTAAAGGCTAATAGCCGACTTTTGGACTGACGACTCAAATAAAAATTTCTCTCACTGCATGGGCTCGGTTCATTACTTTAAAAATTTATGCCTCACTTCATGAGCTCTAATAGAAAATTTATGACCCTAATTATTGGGTCCACTTTGGAAATTTCTTACCCTAATAAATCGGGTCAATTTGTGGTTTAGCCGAAAATTTTAAAGGTTCGGACACAATATCTCCTAAACTATCGAGAGTAAGCACTTTTTCGACCTCCACTCAAACCATTGGGCTAGGTCAAAACCCAAACAATAAGATATGATCATGATTTAGCCAAAGCAAATTCGGATACGATTTTTTCTAAACTATTGGGAACGCTTTGTCTAACTCAACCATTTGGGTATGATACCTCTAATTATCGAGAATAATTTTTATGATCCAAACCATATGATCGTAAAAGTTGTTGAAAGATTCATTTTGTGTGTGGCAAAATTTCTACCTTTCAACAAAAACATGCTAATCAGTTGCGATCCAGAAAGTGAAACCCAACCCATCTTCTTATGAAAATAAATTTATTTTCTACAATCAAAGATGATCCAATATCAAATAAATTTTCTACTTGCACTAAACTTTCTAAATCACCACACTGGAACACAGCATTATGTGGTAAATACCAACCTCGTTTTGAGGCCCATTGGCGTTTGTCTACCAAATCCCATTTTTGTTACATCAACCTCTTTAATTTTCTACGCCATCACATCTAGCTCTCGCGCTCTTGAACAGTGAAGGAATCCCAAGTTTTCTCCATTTGTAAAGCCATTTTTCTTCTCCACCAATCTCTCTATCTGCACTTGCAGGCTTTGAAACCTCAGAACCTCATCTTTCAACCTCTTTATCTGTCAAAACAAGTGAAAAGACGAGGTGGAATAAAATTGCCTGTTATGGAAAATAAAAAATTGTATGAAAAGACAAGTTGGAGAATCTGGAGAAAGAATAAAGGTAAATTTGCACTATTGCATCCCGAAAAATATCGGGTCTTGCATATTGCACCATAAACATGTTTTCTAAGTATCGTTTGATAACCCATTCATTTATGATTTTTAGTTTTTGTTTTTGAATTTTTTAAAAACCAAAAATGAAAATGCGTTTGATCCATTTTCATTTATTTTTTTGAAAATCAAGAAACAAATATGCATTTGATAACCATTTTCATTTTTTAAATTCTAAAATCCATTTTCACTTTTCCTTAAAAAAAAAACGTTAAAAAGTCATTTTCATTTTCAGTTTTTATTTATATTTTTTTGGTCCTTGATAATGCTAAGATACAAGATAACTCGAACAAGATTTGAATCTGAGACTGCCCATACTGACACTCTCCATATGTGGTTGAGACAACGAATTGCTCAAACAAGGTTGGAACCCGGGACCGTCCAGTCGGGGCTAGAACCCGAGACTGCCTGGTCTGAGTCGAAACTTGGGAATGCTTGGTCGGAGCTGCAACCCGGGACCGCCCCATCCGGGCTAGAACCTGGGACTGCCTTGTCCAGGTCGCAATCTTGGATAGCCCAGTCTGGGCTGCAATCCGGGACTACACGGTCTGGGCTGGAACCCTAGATAGCCCAATTCGTGCCGCAATCCAAGATAGCTTGTTTTGGGCTGGAAACCAAGGACAACTCGGTCGGGGCCGGAACCAGGGACAGCCTGGTCAGAGTTGGAACCCGGGACAAAGGACAGCCCGGTCCTGGCCAAAACCCGGGACAGCTTGGTCGGAGCCAAAACCCAAGACCACCTGATCTGGGCCGAAATTAGGGACAGCCCGGTCTAGGTTGCAATCCGAGTTGGATACTAAGACAGCACAGTCGAGGCTAGAACTCGGGACCTTCTGGTCAGAGCTGGAACCCTGGAATGCCCGGTCGAGGCTGGAACCCGGAACCTAGAACCGCCTGGTCCAGGCTAAAACCAGGGACAGCTCGGTTGAACCTGGAACCCGGGATAGCTTGGTCAGGGCTGTAACCCAGTACAGCTCAGTCAGAGCTGGAACTCGGGACCGCCCGGTCCAGGCTGGAACCCGGGACCGCCAGGTCCATGTCAAAACCTGGGACCCAGGGCAGTCCGGTCCAGGTTGGTACCTGGGACAGCTAGATCGGGGCTAGAACCCAAGACCGCCCGGTCTAGGTCGAGACCACCCGGTCGGGGCTGGACCCTGGGACAGCCCGGTCCGGGCAGGAACCTGGGACAGCCCGTTCCGGGTCGGAACTTGGGATTTTTCGACCCATGCCAGAATTTGGGATAGCCCGGTCGGAGCCAGTACCCGGGACCGCAGGGATTGTTTGGTCTGGACTGGAATCAAGACAGCTTGGTCCGGGCCGAAACCTGGGACACTACGGTTGGGGCCAAAATCTGGAATCGACAATAATCGAATATAGATTTATTTAAATTTATTTACAAGTTAAAAAAAAATGAAAATATTAATAAAAATAAAAAATAAAAATGATTATCAAAAATAACTTTTTTACATAAAAAAAAGTCAAAAAAATGGTTGTTGTTTTTCACTTTTTTCCTTTTACCAAAAATATAAACCAAAAACCATAAACAAAAACTAAAAATTATAAATCATAAACCATAAACAAAAACTAAAAATCAAAAACTAAAAATAAAAACTGAATGCGTTAAGAAACAGATCTCTAGTATTTTGCACTTGAACTTACAAAATCTTTAAATCGCTAGACCTCCTGTAAAAGAAAAAAAAAACAAATAGATCAATCACATGTGCTGCACGTGATGTCGACCAATCCTTTAGAGTCATTGAACTTATTCTTCTGGCAATGACAGAGGCGATTCGCAGTATCAGATGCTTGGTAGTAGGTGGGTACTTGCTTTTTGGTGTAGAACCTTATTTGATGAGTAAAATTGGCCACCTAGTAGCACACATACATTTATTTCACTACTCTTGTAAAGTTGTAAGCTTGTCATTGAGATCGAAGAATGATTTTTTCTTAACCTATATATATTTGGTAAGACAAAGAAATCAAGAAGGACTAGTAGTCCTTGAGGATTAAAAATGAGAAAAAAGAAACATTAATCTATCAACAATGTTAAAAAGTATCAAATTGTAAATAAATTTTATAGACAATTCGACGCTCTACCACTTCTATAAAATAGGCATCGACATACTGAGACATAATTTGTGTTATTAGTGTTCTCATGTTGGCTAAATTTGAATTTTAAAAGATATATATGAGGACTGGGCTCAAAGTGGTGACTTCTTGACTAGAACTGCAAGCCTTAATTAACTTGCTTTTTCTACATACAAATATTATATCAATAACCAACCTGCTTAATAAAAAACATAAATTAATATCACAACCATATTATGATTTATGTAACATAAATTCATATGACTAAATCAAAGTAAAAACTTTTCATTAAAAAAAAAAGAAAAAAGAAAAAGAACGTTTAAACTGATATAAATTTTTTAACGCCTGTGCTCTTTTGATGAGTTTTCTAAAACCCAAAATAATATTAACTAGTAGGGAATCGAAATGGTCAAACAATAACTTTTTTTTCTGTTAAGCTTCCTAATAATTTCCTAATCGCTTATTTTTAAATTCAACTTTCTTTAGAGCCAACGGCTCCATTTCTTGTTTGACCCTCTACCAGATGTAAATTGGTAAATACTTTACAATAAGTAGGAACTCAATTTAACGATTGAATTTAATTTATATCAAATAGCAAGGAACTCAATTTAACAATAAGTAAATAGTTTGTTTTTGTAAAAGTAGTATTTTAAACAACTGCTAAACAACAAGAGTCTATGACAAAAGCCAATATCTTTTTCATATAAAAACAAATATTATATATATATATATATATCTCTCTCTCTCTCTCTCAAGATACTTATGGAATTTTACATAAAAGATACTTTATTGAATACATAGTCAATTGTGCAGTGTGAAGAAATAAGCACCAAACAATTTTTCCCAACAAACTTGAAAAGCAAATATTATGGTAGTTAGTCCATTAAGTTTGAACCAGAACAAGTGCTATGGAGTTTCAATTCTTCAATTAAGGCACTCAAATCAGTATAAGAAGATCCACCTTCCTTGACTGCCTCACTTGCCAATACCCCAAGAGCCTTTGCTCTGCTTCTCATTTCCTCTGCTTCCTCACCTTCCATAAGCCGACTCAAAGCCTTCTCTACAGCTTCCCTCTTCACACTGTCCCCAGTCAATCTAGCCCATTTCTCAACTCCAACTCCAACTCCAATTCCAAGTATTTGTGTCACCAACTTCTCATTGTAAAACTGCTCAGCTGCAACCGGCCATGTCACCATTGGCAACCCTGCACATATTCCTTCTAGAGTTGAGTTCCAACCACAATGGCTTACAAATCCTCCCACCGCTTCATGTTGAAGGATTAGCATTTGGGGTGCCCAACCTCTTATGATCAGTCCCTTCCCTTCCATTCTTTTATCAAATCCTTCAGGCAACCACTCTTCTTCTTTCTCTTCTTCATCCTTTTCTTTCTTTACAACCCAAATGAATTGCTTCCCGGAAGCCTCAAGACCCATAACAATCTCCATAAGCTGAGCATCGTTGAAGTTAGCCACACTTCCAAAACAAACATAAACAACTGAATTGGTTTCTTTCGAATCGAGCCACTTCAAGCACTCGTGTTCATCGATGGATGATTCTTTTCCTCTCGGTGCTTTCTCTTCGTTGCCATCGCTGCATAGAAAAGTTGGGCCGATATGCCAAGCTTTCATTCCAAGGAAGTTTCTGTAATGATCAGCATAAGCAGGTTCAAGTTCATAGTAGCTATTGACAATAATACCAAAGCTAGTAAGCTCTGATTCTTCAACTTTTCTTGCAAAAGCACTAAGCTCTGTCTCTTCCTTCATGTAATCTGGAAGTTGTTGTCTGGTAATTTTGATCTCATCTGGTAAATTAGGAATGACAAAAGGTTCCGAATCCGAAAATACCTTCTTCTGAGGTTCTTCCCGATACAAACTTGTATAAGCGCACATAGCAAAAAAACTTGTTCCATGAAATACAAGCCTGGGAATTCCAAATTTAGCTGCAATTTCGTTAGCCCATGGGAAGAAAACATCGGCAACAAGGCAAGATGGACGATGTTCGGAAAGGAGCTGTTCGAGTGGTTGATCAAGCATGTTGATGGCGACTAAAAACTTGCCCATCATCTCTTTTGTTGTTAGAGAATTTGTGTTCTCACATCCTTCAGGCAATCCAACCTCCTTGCTGGGAAATTTAATAAGAACAACTCCGATCTCCAAACCCAATTGTCTGCTTCTTTCAATTGATTTGGTGATGTCGGGTGCGTTTGCAGGAGTGGATATTATGGTTGCTCTGCAACCTCGGGAAGCAAATAGTTTGGCCATTTCTATGGTTGGAATTATGTGGCCATGTCCCATAAATGGGAAGAAGAATATGTGAGGCTGGATATCCATTTTAGTGAGAAAAGGAAACGATTTTTTAATGCTTGATTGGAAATGAAGCTCAAAGAACGATATATAAGGAGGAGCTTGTTTCTTGGTAGGGAAGGAACATAATAAACAAATTTTTAATTAAAGTTGTTTCTTGCATTTGGTGCAGGATAAATTAGTTTAATACGTTAATTTTGAATAAAAGCTTTGAAAATCCAGTAGCTTCTCTAGATTTCTGTTTATCTTGAGCAGTAACAGTTATTTATTTATTGGTTCTGAGAAATCTAAGATTTGTTTTAACTATTGTTTGGCTAGTGAAAGATTCAACTTACTAAAAAATTGACTAATATACATGTAATCAAAATTAACAGATAAATTGCCAATGGAAATGTAGATTGCTATGGCACGGGAGGTCAACGAAATTAACTAAAAATAAACAAAAATGGATTTAATAGTCCTCTTCCACAACCATTTTAAATACTACCTTCTCTGATAGAACCTTAAAGGCTTAATAACCTGATCATTTGTCTATATATAGATTTTAATATTATATTAATAAACACCCTACTTTAATAAATAATATACACACACACAGAGACATAACTCATATTACGTATTCATATATATTTTTTTTGCTAAATATATTACGCATTCATATAATACATAAATTCACGAATAAAACAGAGTTAAAACTCGAACAAAAATTTTAACGCCAGTACACATGGATTAGTTTTCCAAAACCCATAAATGCTATTGACCAAGTCAATCATATAAAATATAGAAAGAGATATAGAAAAGCTTATGTTGTATTATGAGTAGAGTTACTTAAATACACGTATAAGTGATAACACTGTTAGTAAAGATAATTACAGCAACAAACTAATTAAAAGATTAAATAAAAAACAATGCAAAGAGATATTAATAGTATAACATATTAATCTCTATCATGCCCCCTCAAGCTAATGGGTTGTGACAACACACATAGCTTGGAACGTAAGAATTGTAACCGCTGTCTCAATAATGGCTTCGTTAATGCATCAGCTAACTGTTCTTGGCTAGATACATGTCGAATACTAAGTTCACCATTGGCTACCTTCTCCCGAACAAAGTGGAACTCTACTCGGATATGTTTCATTTTTGAGTGGAGAACTGAGTTAGCACATATGTATGCGGTACCAATATTATCACAATATATTACTGGAATGGCAAGAATAGACAACTGTAACTCAGACAGTAGAGATCGTAACCAACACAATTCGGATGTTGCGGAAGCAACTGATCTATACTTAGCCTCTGTGGATGATCTTGATACTGTTTTCTATTTTCTTGACATCTATGAAATAGGATTGGGACCAAAAAACATAATATAGGCAGATGTGGAGGTGCTATCATCACGATTCCCAGCCCAATCCGCATCATTATATGCATGTAATGATAAAGGAGCACCTCTTTGAAGAAAAAGTCAATGGTTGCTTGTTCCTTTTAAATAACAAAGCAAGCGTTTAACTGCTGCCAAATGCATTTCAGTTGGTTTGTGCATGAATTGAAATAATTTGTTCACAGTGAAGGATATATCTGGACATTTCAAGGACAAATATTGAAGACTTCCAACTGTTTTTCTGTATTTTGTGGCATCCGTTAGATTGGTGCCATCCATGAGGAAAAGAGATGTTGTTGTGGACAATGGGGTAGTGACATCTTTTGCATCATTCATGTTTGTCTTTTTCAGCAAATCAGTGATGTATTTTGTCTGAGTTAAGAGAAGACCATGCTTACTTCGTGTAACCTCAACACCTAGGAAATAGCTAAGAGAACCAAGGTCTTTTAAGGAGAAGGTGGCAAATAGTGTAGATATAAAGGATGACAACATAGCCGAATTACTCCCTGTAAGCACTATGTCATCCACATAAACTAACAAATACATTATATTGTTAGAACACATACATAAGAACAAGGAGGGATCGGATAGGGAGTTGATAAAACCATAAGAGAGAAGTAATGATTTCAATTCAGTATACCAAGCCCTCGGTCCTTGCTTGAGGCCATAAATTACCTTTTGAAGCTTACAGACATGTGATGACCAGTGAGGATCTATGAATCCATGAGGTTGAGCCATGTACACTTGCTCAGTTAATTTCCCTTTGAGAAAAGCATTGTTGATGTCAAGTTGTCGAAGAGGCCAATTTTTAGCTAAGGCAATGGACAAAATGATACGAACTGTGACTGGTTTAACAACTGGACTGAATGTTTTCCGAATAATCTATCCCATGCCTTTGATTAAATCCTTTCGCGACAAGGGGTGCTTTGTATCGACTGATAGATCCATATGAATTTGGCTTGATCCGAAAAACCCATTTGCTGCCCACTAAATTGTACCGATGGTTAGGAGGAACCAACTCCCAGGTACCATTTTGTAACAATGCATCAAATTCTGCAAACATGGCCTGCCTCCACTTGTGATGTTTGAGAGCTTGAGAAACCGTATTGGGTTCTGTATGACTGAGTGATGTCTCACTAGTGGCCACAAAGCAATCATATATTTTCTTTGGTTTAAAAATGTTGTTCAATGACCGTGTCCTCATTGCATGGGTTCTAGCTGTGGTAATTAACCGTGGGGTAGGAGAAATAATAGGAGAGGGAGGTGGTGAAGTACTTGATATGGATGTGGTGGCAACATCTACTACATTAGGAACCAATGAGGAAGTGTCCTTACCGTGGCCACTAGAAGAATTTGAGTTGGAGGATGAAAGTAAAATTTTTGTACGGGAACTTTGTGATGAATATGAGGTAGAGTCGGGTGAGAAAACGGTTGGAGTAGATGGAGGAGATTGAGGAGAAGATAACCCATGACGTGGAGAAGATATGATTGGATTTGGTGGATGTGATACAGATAAGATAGGATTTGTTTTGTATGAGAAAGGAACCAGATGATGAGTGGGTTCCATGACTTGTGTATAGTTATCCCAACGTGAAAAATCAGGTTCACGTGTTTGAGGTGAGGAAAAATGAGAGGTGGAAGGAAACTCAGATTCTAAGAAAATAACATGCCTTGATAAAAAATATTTGTTATTTTTAAAATCATAGCATTTGTATCCACTCTGATTTTTAAGGTAGCCTAAAAACAAACAGGGTTTGGATTTTGACTCTAGTTTATTTTTATTATAAGGTTTTGTCCAGGGATAACATAGACATCCAAAAATTTTAAGATTTTTATAATTAGGAGCCCTTTGGAAAAGAAGTTGATAAGGTGATTGAAGACTTAGAGTTGGAGTAGGAAGCCTGTTTATTAAAAACACAGCTGTGTCAAAGCTGTGAGACCAAAATTTGGAAGGTAGTCCAGCATTAGACAGTAAAGCTAAACCTGCTTCACGAATATGACGATGACGACGACGACGTTCTGCATAACCATTATGTTCAGGTGTATGGGGTGGTGTTAAAAAATGAGTTATACCATGTTGTTCAAAAAAAGATTTGAGCTTGATAAATTCTCCACCATTATCAGAATAAAAGAAATTATTTGTTTTTGAAAAAACAATTCAACATTTTTCCTAAATTTAATGAAAACGGAAAACACATCAGATATTTGTTTTAACGGATACAACCAAATATATTTGGTAAAGTGATCAACAAAAATAACATAGTATTTAAATCCATCTATTGAAACAATTGGTGCAAGACCCCATACATCTGAATATATAAGTTCTAAAGGTTCAGAACTAGTCATAGAAGATAATTGAAAAGGAAGCTTGTGACTTTTATTGCATGGACAAGGATTACAATAAAATTGTTCTGTTGAAGAAACAAGAAGAGAATAATTAGAAATTAAATGACGTAAAGTTTTATTTGACGAATGTCCTAAACGATTGTGCCAAGCTTTTGAAGAAAGTTTAACACTAGAGAAAGCACACACTTGAGAAGAAGATGTAGAGGATGTGATTGGCCATTGATAAGTACCATCCTTATTTGGTCCTTGTAGTAGAGTCTGTCCGGTTCCCATATCCTTCACAGTAAAACCAATAGGTGAGAATTCAATCAATACATTATTTGTGGTGCAAAACTTAGAAACATAAAATAAGTTATTTTGCATGTAAGGCACACATAACACTTTTGATAATAAGAAGGATCGGTTAGGAGAAGAAAAATGAGTAGAACCAATATGAGAAATAGGAAAACCTTTACCATCACCAACAACAATTTCATCAATACCATCATAATCAGAGTGAGCAGATAAATTATGTAGATCATTTGCAACATGATGAGAAGCACCAGAATCAAGTAACCATGGGGCTTGTGAGGAAAACTGAGAGGAAGCAGAGATAGAGGAAGGCCCAGAGTAATAGGCATGCAGCATAGGTGGTTGCCTTGGATTCTGTAGCAGACCCGATTGAGAATTGTTACACCATTGTTGTCAAAGTTGAGGACACTATTTGGCAGAATGGCCTTGTTGGTAACACAGCTGACACTTGCCACGGTATCTATTAGGAGTTGAGGAAGGTAAAAACCGTGGACTGTTGAAAGTTGAAGCAGGAGATCGATTCCCAGGATTCTTGTTAGAAAACCGATTGTAGTTATTCATAGGAGAGTTCAAAGGTGTTAACCGGATTGGTGCTTGTGTAGATACATTAATAAAAATTAAGGTAGCAAAATCATATTGAGTAGTTTCATTAGGAACAGAAGAAAGAGAAGAAGATGATGATTTGTCAGCCATGAGAAAGAAGAATTAGAGAGAAAAAAAATATAAAACTCTCGTTAGAGAAAAGTGCTTTGATACCATATAAAATTTAGAAAGAGATATAGAAAAGCTTATGTTGTATTATGAGTAGAGTTACTTAAATACACATATAAGTGATAACACTGTTGGTAAAGATAATTATAGCAACAACCTAATTAAAATATTAAATAAAAGATAATACACAGAGATATTAATAGTATAACATAATAATCTCTATGAAATCAAAGTGTCTAACGCATTTCTTCTGTTTAGCATTTTAAATTTCTTGTCACTTAAATTATTAACTCAACTTTCTTTGGGGCCAAGGAATGGCTTCATTTCTTGTTTGACCCTCAACCTGAGCTAAATTGGAAATACATTTAACAGTAATTTAAGATCGAACCAAAAGCTATAACATCCATGCATGAATTAATGAATTCAATTTATATCAAATAGAAGTTCAATTTAACAATATGAAAATACTTTCCATTTAGTACAAGTAATATCTCAAAAAGCTGCTAAATAAACAGAGTCTATGACAAAGTCGAAACCTTTTTCATATGCATGAAAATCAAGATATTTAGTACAGTATTACATATAAGACACTTTATTGAATACATATTGTTGGATTTTTATCAACTAATGTACACACCAATATCTAGTCAACCAAATATCAGTATGAGAAGCTTAAGATAAAAACCAGCAAACTTAGATCCACAAAAAAATTCACAGCAGCAATGAATAAAAGACATGAAATAATGTGGTTCAGCTGTAAAATCAATAGCTTACATCCACGGGAAAACAAGGAAGTTCAATTCCATTCAATAACAAGAGGAGTACAGACTAAAGCTTACACACAGCTTAATCATTGCATCCTACAGAAGAGATTTCAGAATTTTGTCTCTAAGCTTCAATCCGAGACTTCTAGAGAATACTAAGCTCTATTCTCTTACACAGATGCATATTCCTTGAACTCTTACCCTATTCTAACTGCAGAGGTCTTTTCAAATGTTAAATAAGTTTGTGACATGTCAGCTTGTGACACATGGACAACTAATCATATGATTCTAGCACTTCAGCAGGTTGTCTGCACCTGCTGGCGCAGCAATTCCAAGATTCCTTGCAATGTTTGCAACTGGGTCTCCTGGTATGCTTCCATCTTTTGGGATAGCTCGCGGATCGAATCTTGTGTAGACATCTCTGTCATGTTCGGAGTCTTGCCAGCTTCCCTTTCAATTCCATCCTCATCCGACACGTTTCGGCTGCTAATGCCGCCGTGGTTGTCAGATTCCTAATTCTTGGAACAAGTTTGCACCATTTTCTCAGTCGAAAAAAGATGTCCCACCGGGCGTGCCAAAAGATATGTTGGTGTAAAACACAACAATCAGTCGTCTCAAGTGTGCGGACGTGCCACTTCGAACCTATGATAGTCCAAAGAAAAATAAAATGTGTGCCAATTAATATCAGACTTAAATCAAATGATTGTATTAATTACTGAAAAAAAAATAATTAAAGGGTTACAAATGCCTTTCAGATCAAAGGACTTTTAATTAAAATTTTCAACTAAAACACTTGACTACTCGAAGTAAATTCTAACGAGAATAAATTAAGTAGTCTATGTTTCTGGTGTATGTGGATGCGCGCGTCTTCTCAAAGTTGGTGAAGCCTTTATTGATATAGGAGAATGTGGCTCACTAATTCCTTGTGCTTTCGATATGGGACTAAATGCACTTTCAATTTTCAAGACAAATATTTATATTTGTATCACTTCAATCCATTCTCCTCTTTAAACAATGTAAGACAAGTATAAATTCACTTAAATTCAAAAAATAATATTTTTAATAAATAAAAATATTAATTTAGAAAATCTAAGTAGGTGGTCCAAACACATGTGGAGATCTTTGTAAATACTTCTATATATAAGGCTCTTTTGTCACCACTATAGCAGTGTGTTCCGATTTGTTCTAAGGTTTACTGAGTGGTTTTCTTTGTGTATTCAGTGTGTTAGTCTATGTGTTCTGGGTGGTTTTCTATGTGAGGTCTGAGTGTATCTGGGTTCATGGTTGAGAGTTTTAGGTTTTTGGTTCTCTTAGATTTTGTTTTAGGCATGTACAAACTTTTAGAGAGAATAATGAGATTTAGCATAAGATTCTCACTAGAGGCAATGATGTAGTCGAAGTTTCTCGGTGAACCTTGTAAATCGCTGTGTACTCTTTCTTTTTGTTTTACAATAATCAATCCAATACTAAAAATCACAACAAAAGGCAAGATAGATGGTGTTCCAAAAGGAGCTTTTCAAGTGGTTGCTCGAGCATGGTGATGGAAAAGGCAAACTTTTGCATAATCTCTTTTGTTGTAAGAGAATTTGTGTTCTCACATCCTTTAGACAATCAAACCTTGCTGAGAAATTCGATAAGAACAACTCCGATCTCCAAACCTAATTGTCTACTTCTTTCAATTGATTTGATGATGTCGTTTGCATTTGCAGAAGTGGATATTATAGTTGCTCTGCAACCTCGAGAAGCAAATAGCTTGGCAATTTCTATGGTGGGAATCATATGGCATGGGCTATAAATGGAAAGAAGAATAAATGAAGTTGGCTATCCATATCCATTATGTTTATTTGGAAAGATCAAGCTGGAAATAATGTATTATAAAGAGGAATTGTTTTATTTGGGGGCTAGCTACATATTAACTGATAGATCAAAATTATTGAGGATTGACTGTGCCTCTGCTTTCACTAGAATCTTTTTCTTGGACTTTGACCAAAGGTTCCTTGATGGCTTTAATATGCTATGTTAGCTTCTAAAGATAATTTTTTTCCCTTTTATTCTTTTTTGGATATTGAAGGTGGGCATGAACTTGGAATCATTTATCATTTTCCAAAAAAATCATTTCTAAAGAAGTTGAGATTTTTATCTCAATCATAGTTGTCTAGGACATTCGTGTCTCAGCCATTGTTGTCTCGGACATAGTTGTCTCAATCCGAATCGGCATGCTCTGATCGAAAGATTCATTTTGTGTGTGGCAAAATTTCTACCTTTCAACAAAAACATGCTAATCAGTTGCACTCCAGACGGTGAAACCCAACCCATCTTCTTATGAAAATAAACTTTATTTTCTACAATCAAATATGATCCAATATCAAATAAATTTTCTACTTGCTCTAAACTATCTAATTCATCAAACTGGACCACAGCATTATGTGGTAAATACCAACCTCGTTTTGAGGCCCATAGGCGTTGTCTACCAAATCCTATTTTTGTTACATCAACCTCTTTAATTTTCTCCGCCACCACATCTAGCTCTCACGCTCTTGAACAGTGAAGGCATCCCAAGTTTTCTCCATTTGAAAAGTCATTTTTTCTTCTCCACCAATCTCTCTATCTTCATTTGCAGGCTTTGAAACCTCAGAACCTCATCTTTCAACATCTTTCAAAACAAGTGAAAAGACGAGGTGGAATAAAATTGCTTGTTATGGAAAAAAAAATTTGCATGAAAAGACGAGTTGGAGAATCTGGAGAAAGAATAAAGGTAAATTTGCACTATTGCATCCCAAATAATATCCGGTCTTGCATATTGCACCGTAAACAAGTTTTCTAGTATTTTGCACTCAAACTTATAAAATCCTTACATCGATGGTCCTGCTGTTAAAAAAAACAAATAGATCAATCACCTGTGCTGCATTTGATGTCAACCAATCCTCTAGAGTCATTGAACTTATTCTTCATTGGTAGTGAGAGAGTCAATTTGGAGTATCAGATGCCTGGTAGTAGGTGGGTTCTTGCTTTTTGGTGTAGAACCTTATTTGATGAGTAAAATTGGCCACCTAGTAGCACACATACATTTATTTCACTACTCTTGTAAAGCTGTAAGCTTGTCATTGAGATCGAAGAATGATTTTTTCTTAACCTATATATATTTGGTAAGACAGAGAAATCAAGAAGGACTAGTAGACCTTGAGGATTAAAAATGAGAAAAAAAAAACATTAATCTATCAACAATGTTAAAAAATATCAAATTTTATAGACAATTCGACGCTCTGCCACTTCTATAAAATAGGCATCAACATATTGGGACATAATTTGTGTTAGTAGTATTCTCATGTTGGCTAAATTTGAATTTTAAAAGATATATATGAGGACTGGGCTCAAAGTGTTGACTTCTAGACTAGAACTGCAAGCCTTAATTAACTTGCTTTTTCTACATACAAGTCTTATATCAATAACCAACCTGCTTTAATAAAAAACAAAATTAATATCACGACCATATTATGATTCATGTAACATATAAATTCATATGACTAAATCAAAGTAAAGCCTTTTCATTAAAAAGAAAGAAAAAAAAAAGAACGTATAAACTGATATAAATTTTTTAAGGCAAGATGGACGATGTTCGGAAAGGAGCAGTTCGAGTGGTTGATCAAGCGTGTTGATGGCGACTAAAAACTTGTCTATCATCTCTTTTGTTGTTAGAGAATTTGTGTTCTCACATCCTTCAGGCAATCCAACCTCCTTGCTGGGAAATTTAATAAGAACTACTCCGATCTCCAAACCCAATTGTCTGCTTCTTTCAATTGATTTGATGATGTCGGGTGCGTTTGCAGGAGTGGATATTATTGTTGCTCTGCAACCTCGAGAAGCAAATAATTTGGCCTTTTTTATGGTGGGAATCATATGACCATGGCCCATAAATGGGAAGAAGAATATGTGAGGTTGGATATCCATTTTAGTGAGGAAAGGAAACGAATTTTTAATGCTTGATAGGAAAATGTAGCTCAAAGAACGATATATAAGGAGGAGCTTGTTCCTTGGGAAGGAAGGAGCATTATAAACAAATTTTTAATTAAAGTTGTTTCTTGCATTTGGTGCATGATATATTAGAGTTGTTTTAATTTTTAATTAAAGCTATAACATCCATGCATGAATTAATGAATTTATTTTATATCAAATAGGAGTTCAATTTAGTATAAGTAATATCTCAAAAACCTGCTAAACAACCAGAGTCGATGACAAAGTCAAAACCTTTTTCATATGCATGAAAGTCACGATATTTAGTACAATATTACATATAAGACACTTTATTGAATACATATTGTTGGATTTTTATCAACTGATGTATACACTAATATCTAGTCAAGTAAATATCAGTATGAGAAGCTTAAGATAAAAACCAGCAAACTTAGATCCACAGAAAAATTCACAGCAGCAATGAATAAAAGACATGAAATAATGTGGTTCAGTTGTAAAATCAACAGCTTACATCCACGGGAAAATAAGGGAGTTAAATTCCATTCAATAATTATAATACAGATTAAAGCTTGTTAGATTGTGGCATTTTTAGTGAGTATATTGTTGTTTGATAAATATATTTTTGTAATGTATTTTTGGAACTAAATGGTGTAAGGTTGCTCAATTGAAGTAACCAGTTATATGTGCTTAATTTGGTTAAATATAGGTTAGTTTAGTTCCAATGCAATAGCATAAATTTAGGGATATGTTGGAGTAATTTGTGTGATATATTTGTGTGGCTAAATAAGAGCCACAAGTGTAGGAAAATGGTTTTGTGTTTAAATATTTTTGTTTCAGCTTTGTTATTGTCTTTGGCCAAAGTAGAGGTCTTTTGGCCAAATAGAAGATAGTTTTGTGTTTTCTTTTTCTTCCTCTTTTGTCTTAGTTGAATCTCTTAGCCAAAACTCTAACAAAGCTTACACAGCTTAATCATTGCATCCTACAGAAGATATTTCAGAATTTCTTCTCTAAGCTTCATCCAAGATTTCTAGTGAATACTAAGCTCTATTCTCTTACACAAATGCATATTCCTCGAACTCTTACCCTACTCTAACGGAGGAGGTCTTTTCAAATTTTAAATAAGCTTGTGACATGTCAGCTTGAGACACGTAGACCTGTTAGAGATGACACTTTTGCTGTTTTGGTAGCAAAGCTGGAAAGCTGAGAAGGATGCTGATCTGGTGTGCAAACCAGACCAGCAAAAGGACCAGTTAGCCTAGTTATGTTTTTGGCTTTATTTCAGTCCAAATGCCATGGTTACTTGTGTGTGTTTAGCTTAAGTTTTACTGCATTCAGCAGTCAATTTGTAAGCCAAAATCATGGCACCTTAGGTAGCAAAATCTCTCATTTATTGAAGCATGACTTTGCTGCAAAATTTGACAAATTAGGTAGAATCAACTGTTCAAGTTAGTGTTATATATATGTTTGTCAGATCAATGAAAGTGTGGTTTTTTCTGGTTTTATTAAAAAAAATTGCATTTTTCATCTGTTTTCTGGTTTTCCTACAAATATTTATTCTCCATCTCTTCAAGAAAGCTCCTAGTTTTTTTAACATAGACAACTAACCATTTGATTCGAGCACTTCAACATATTTCCTGCACAGCTAGAGCTCTTCATTGCTGTGGACTTAGTAATGGTATTAATACAGCAATATTGCTGTTTCAAGCATGAGTTGAGTACAGTGTCTGAACAATTTTTTCCAAAAAACATGAAAATCATACTAATGTTAGTTTTTCTTGTTTGAACTAGAACCAATACTATGGAGTTTCAATTCTTCAACTAAGGCACTCAAATCAGTATAAGAAGATCCACCTTCCTTAACTGCCTCATTTGCCAATACCCCAAGTGCCTTGGCTTTGCTTCTCATTTCCTCTGCTTCCTCACCTTCCATAATCCGACCCACAGCCTTAGCTATGGATTCCCTCTTCACATAGTCCCCCATAAACATACTCCATCGCTGATTACCGACATCCAATCCGATTCCAAGTATTTGAGTAATCAGCTTCTCCTTGTAAAACTGCTCGGCCGAGACTGGCCATGTGACCATCGGCAACCCTGCACAAATGCCTTCCAGAGTTGAGTTCCAACCACAATGGCTTACAAATCCTCCCACCGCTTCATGTTGAAGGATCAGCATTTGGGGTGCCCAACCTCTTATGATCAGTCCCTTTCCTTCCATTCTCTTCTCAAATTCTTCAGGCAACCACTCTTCTTCTTTCCTTTCTTCATTCTTTTCTTTCTTTACAACCCAAATGAATTGCTTCCCCGAAGCCTTGAGACCCATCGCAATCTCCATTAGCTGAGCATCGTCAAAGTTTGCCACACTTCCAAAACATACATAAACAACCGAATTGGATTTCTTCGAATCAAGCCACTTCAAGCACTCGTGTTCATCAATGGAGGATTCTTGTCCTCTCTGTGCCTTCTCTTCTTTGCCTTAGCTGCATAGAAAAGTTGGGCCGATATGCCAAGCTTTCATTCCAAAGAAGTTTCTGTAATGATCAACATAAGCAGGTTCAAGTTCATAGTAGCTATTGACTATCATACCAAAGCTAGTAAGCTCTGATTCTTCGGCTTTTTTAGCGAAAGCATAATCTGATCTGATACCTCCTTCAGGTAATCTAGAAGTTTCTGTCTAGCCATTTCAATATTGTCTGGTAAATTAGGAATGACAAAAAGTTCTGAATCGGATGAGACCTTCTTATGAGGTTCTTCCCAGAACAAACTTGTCAAAGCACACAGAGCAAAAAAACTTATTCCTTCGAATCCAAGCCTGGGAATCCCAAATTTTGCTGCAGTTTGAGTAGTCCATGGGAAGAAAACATCGGAAACAAGGCAAGTGGGACGGTGTTCCAATAGGAGCTGTTCAAGTGGTTGTTCGAGCATGGTGGTGGCAAAGGGAAACTTTTGCATCATCTCTTTTGTTGTTAGAGAATTTGTGTTCTCACATCCTTCAGGCAATCAAACCTCCTTGCTGGGAAATTCAATAAGAATAACTCCGATCTACAAACCCAATTGACTGCTTCTTTCAATTGATTTGATGATGTCGTTTGCGTTTGCAGGAGTGAATATTATAGTTACTCTGCAACCTCGAGAAGCCAATAGCTTGGCCATTTCTATGCTGGGAATCATATGGCCATGGGCCATAAATGGGAAGAAGAATATGTGAAGTTGGCTATCCATATCCATTCTGTTTATTTGGAAAGATCATGCTGGAAATAATGTAATATAAAGAGGAATTGTTTTATTTAGGAGGCTAGCCACGTATTGAACAAACTGACAGTTCAAAATTACTGAGGATTGATTGGGCCTCTACTTTGACTAGAATCTTTTTCCTGGACTTTGATCAAAGCTTCCCTTTCGATACATGTATTTTTTTCCCACACCTATCCCGGATTGCTTTAATATGCGATGTTAGCTTCTGAAGAATTATTATTATTATTGTTGTTGTTGTTGTTGTTGAAGGTGGGCATGAAGTTGGAGTCATTTATCATTTTCCAAAAAAAATCATTTCTAAAGAAGTTGCGATTAATATTAAAGGTACCTAAAATTTCTATGCATATGTAACATTAAAAAAGTACCAAAAATAATAATAAAAAATAAAAAAAAGAGAGAAAGAGAGAAAATTTTCGTGCCTAATCCTTAGTGGAAAATTTTAGCCTAAATAGATTTCATAGCAGTGGTCAATATTCGTCTAGAATTTTAATCACTTAGCCTGTAAGACAGACCAGTTGAAAAGTCTGCACAATTTATCAACAAGAAGAAAAGTCTCCACAAAGAAAGACGACAAGTTTTGGTATAAGAACATTCAGCTAATCAGAAATTGATAGAGAAACCACCTTCTTCAATTTCCCTTATTATAATGTGACTTGATTCAATTAAATTTGTTGATACAATATTGATATTTATACAATTAAATTTATTTTACTATCCTGCTAGTAGTTGATCTACACTTGATTCTCTTATGTTAATATTAATCGCTACTGTTGGAATTATAGTTTTAATTTATAGTGGTAATTATATTTTCTAACAAACAAATAAAGAAAATGAAGTTGGCAGCGCCATAACTGCTATTAGAAGGATACCCTAACCCTAACAAAGGAAAGGAATAAAGAAAATGAAGGCTATCTGATAATTTTTTTTTAATAAGACTTTATAGAATTAATTTATAATTATAAAAAGAAGTTCTCAAGTTTTTGTTCACCTTATATTAATTCACTTCCTTTGGAGTCGAGGAACGGCTTCATTTATTGTTTGACCATTGACCGAAACAAATATAGAAAAAAAAAATTATCAAGAAGTTAAGCAAACTTGAGAAAAAATAGAAGTAGTATATCACTCTCTCTTTCATTTCGCCTCAGATACTTTCATTTCGGAGAAGTAGTATATCACAAGTCTACTAAACAATTAAATGACCGAAGTNAACAGATGAAATACCATTAACAGTGCCTGACCAAGCTAGTTTCAGGAAACAACAATCTTTCAACCCCTAATGGGCATACTCTACATGAATATATCATACTAGAGGCAAAACGTAGGATAAAAGATTAACAAAAGCAGACGATGTGGAGCCAAAACCAAAACCAAAAGATCTGGAACCAAAACAACAGATCTGGAACCAAAACCATAAACATACCTCACAAAATCGAAGATGGTGAAGTCCGTTCGTGGAAGATCGACGATCAGAAGCTGCGGGTCGAGTGAAGCTGGATTTGGACAGAAGTGGTATTGAGGTTGCGAAAGAGAACAGAGTAAACGAAAATGCAAAATGAAAACGGAAAAAAAAAAGTTTTCTGTTTTTTCTTAAAATTTTAAAAACGTTTTTGAAAAAAAAAAAACAAAAAACGGTAAACGGTTATCAAACACGTTTCCGTTTTTGGTTTTTCAAAAAAATCAAAAACATAAACGGAAAACTAAAAACGAAAACGTAAACAAACGTAGCCTAAACAATTAAATGACCGAAGTATGCAAAAGTCAATATATCTTATTCCTAAGTCTGATTATCAAGATATTTTGTAGACATACAGGACATTTTCAATTGTAAGTGTCTGAATTGAAAATATTACCACAATAAAAATTTGAATTGGGAATCATTATCTAGAAAACAGAGACAATCAGAGTGAAATTTGGAAAACACATTTATTGCAGTTAGTCTTTGTTGTTTGAACCAGAACCAAAGCTGTGGTCCCTCAAGTCTACAATTAAGGCACTTAAATCTGTATAAGAAGATCCACCATCATTGACAGCCTCACTTGCCAATGCCACAAGAGCCTTTGATCTGCTTCTCATTTCCTTTTGCTGTAAATTTAGTAGGCAAGAAACTAACAAAACACAATGAAATAAGATAAAGAACACAAGAATTTATAGAGGTTCTACTAAAATGCCTACATCCTCTATTGCTCGACCGAAGGAACTCTGCGATTATTAAAGTAGAGATTACTACCTAAAAGATTGATCTAAACACACTCTGTCTACTCGAAACCACTCCTGATCCCTTTATATCCCCACTCACAGATCTTAACAGAAAGATCCCTTAGAAAACCCTAAAACTCGACGAGGAAGAAATGAAGAAATCAAAGAACACGAAGAAAGAACTCTATCGCAAGAAATCCCTAATCAGAAAAACCAGTAGCTCTAATTCTCACATCTAATGAAATACACGAGAAGACAAAGTATATACGTAACACTACAAAGCTATGCGTTTTGAACTTAATAAAACACAGTCATTTTATCCCTTTTATTTATGTATCAAATCTGACAATCTCCACCTTGATATATAAATGAACTAAATAGCAGAAATTCAAATAAGCTTCACAGCAACTTGCTTCAGACTATCCTGGATCAATTCTGAGCAACTTCTTGCAGATAGCAAACTTGCTCAGAGGCAGAACTTTAGTCCCCATGTATGAAGGATTGCACTCTGTATGAATCTTCACTACTTGTATAAGCCCCAGCTCAATCACATCTCGCACAATATGAATTTTAACATCAATATGCTTAGTTATTTCATGAAACACAGTGTTTTTACATAAAAATATTGAATTTTAACTATCAGAAAAAATTGCTACCTTTCGATACAATAGATTAAGTTCAGTTAACAAACATTTTAGCCACAAAGCCTCTTTTACAGATCTACAATAGGCTGAAGCCGTGATTTCCAACTTATACAACTTCCACATACAGTAAACATATAAGAAGTAGTAGATCTTCTTTTATCTTTATCACCAGCAAAATCAGAATCTACATACCCTCTCAAAGTAACACTTTCATTATTGTGTTTAAATAACAGACCATGATCTAAAGTTTCTTTAATATATCTAAGAAGCCATTTAAGAGCTTCCCAATGCTCTCTACCAGGATTAGCCATAAACCTACTCAACACACTAATAGCATGAGCAACATCAGGCCTTGTACATATCATAGTATACATCATAGACCCTACTGCATTAGAATAAGGAACACTTAACATATCTTCTTTTTGCTACTCAGTTTTAGGACAGTGTTCAACAGACAAATCAAAATGATTTGCTAAAGGCACACTACTAGTAGGAATTGCATCATGCATAGATAATTTATTTATAACTTTATTGAAAAAATTTTCTAATTAAAAAACAAAGTTTTCTTATTTCTGTCCCTTAAAATATCCATACCTAAAATTCTCTTAGCTAGTCCTAATTCATTCATATCAAACTCAGAATTTAAGTTTTTCTTAATTTTCTGAATTTCTTCTATATTCTGGCCAGCAAGCAACATATCATCAACATAAAGCAGTAAGAAAACAGTACTACCATNCAGTTTTAGGACAATGTTCAACAGACAAATCAAAATGATTTGCTAAAGGCACACTACTAGTAGGAATTGCATCATGCATAGATAATTTATTTAAAACTTTATTGAAAAAATTTTCTAATTAAAAAACAAAGTTTTCTTATTTATGTCCCTTAAAATATCCATACCTAAAATTCTCTTAGCTAGTCCTAATTCATTCATATCAAACTTAGAATTTAAGTTTTTCTTAATTTTCTAAATTTCTTCTATATTCTGGCCAGCAAGCAACATATCATCAACATAAAGCAGTAAGAAAACAGTACTACCACAAGAAGACCCTTTGTAATACAAACACATATTATACTTACTTCTCTTAAACCCTATTCTTGTTATAAACATATCAAACCTTTTATACCATTGACGAGGAGCTTGCTTTAAATCGTATAGAGATATTTTTCATAAGCAAACAAGTTCCTGGTCACCTTTGACAGTAAAACCCTCAGGTTGTTTCATAAAAATCTTTTCTTCCAAAGTACCATGAAGAAAAGCAGTTTTTACGTCTAATTGTTCTAGTTCCCAATTAAAGTGAGCTACTAAGGTTAGAATTACTCGAATAGTGGTATACTTTACCACTGGAGAGAATATTTCATTATAGTCTATCCCTTCCCTTTGAGTAAACCCCTTTGCTACAAGCCTAGCCTTAAATCTAACTGGATATTTTTTAGTAAGTCCCTCCTCAACCTTAAAGTTCCATTTACAATCAACCATTTTTTTGATTTTCTAGCTTAGGAACTAGCTGCCAGGTTTGGTTCTTATGCAAAGAATTAATTTCATCTTTCATAGCATCATATCAATATTTAGCATATTGACTGTTTATTGCCTCAACATAATTCTTAGGTTCATTATTTGCTAATTCTTGAAAAGAAACTATGGCATAAGAAATAAGATCAGCATAGCCATAACTTTTTGTGAGCTTTACCTGCCTTTTCTCCCTATCTCTGACCAGTTGGTAAGCTCGGATTGTCTGACTTGACTGTTCAGTAACTTCCTCTATACCTTTTGTGTTATGGACCAGATCTTGTGTCTACTATAGAACTAGAACTGGATCAGGTTGAGACTCTTGCATGCCATTACCATAAGTCTAAGTCTCCACCTCAATCTGAACAATACTCTATTTATGTTGAATTTCAGTTTCTGCATTGTTGGTTCTCAAATAAGGCATAATATTCTCATTAAAAACCATATCTCTACTAATAATAACTTTAAAACCACCAGATTCATGAAGCCATAGTCTATAACCTTTAACCCTTTCAGGATAACCAAGAAACACACATTTAACAGCTCTAGGATTTAATTTTCCCTCTTTCTAATGGGCAAAGGCTTGGCAACCAAACACTTTTAGGTTAGACAGATCTGGTTTATAACCTAACCACATGAATTCAGGAGTATTAAAGTCTATTGAAGTAGAGGGACACCTATTTACCAAATAGGTTGTTGTTGTAACAGCTTCCCCCCAGAAAACCTTTGAGAGACCAGAACTAGACAGCATACATCTGACTTTATCTAACAATGTCCTGTTCATTATCTCAGCAACGCCATTTTGCTGAGGGGTGTTTCTCACAGATTTGTATCTTTGAATACCATTACTAACATAGTAGTTATCAAAAGCAGAATTGCAAAATTCTAAGCCATTGTCTGTTCTTAGAACCTTTAGTTTCTTACCAGTATGATTTTCTACAAGGATACACCAGTTTTTAAACTTTCCAAAAGCTTCACTCTTATGCTTTAAGAGATAAAACCATACCTTCCTAGAGTAATCATCAATTATAGAGAGGAAATATATATTTCCACCTGAAGTAGGTATGACAGAGGGACCCCACAAGTCAGTATGAGCGTAATCTAACACAGATTTAGACTTGTGTATCCCAGTAGTAAAACTTAGTCTATGATGCTTTCCTAAGACACAATGTTCACATAAATCTATCTTAGTTATATTCTCTCCCAAAAATAAACCTTGCGTAGACAGATAGTGTAAACCTTTTTCACTAATGTGTCCTAGTCTACTGTGCCACAATTTTGTCTTATCTTGAGGAATAGCAGCAGCAAGACTACTAGTTACAGTGTGACCTTGTAAGACATACATACCATTTTTCTTAACCTCTTTCATAACACCCATGGCTCCTCTAGATATCTTCATAGTACCACTCTCAGTCCTACAAGAATAACTTGCTTCATCTAACATCCCTATAGAGATTAAATTTCTCTGTAAATCAGGAATATGTCTCACACCCTTTAAAGTCCTAACAATTCCATCAAACATTTTAACATAGATATCACCTATTCCAATTATATCAAAAGGCATGTTATTTCCCATTAAAACCTGACCTCCATTTACTTCTTGATAGTTCACAAACCATTCTTTAAGAGTCTAGAATCAACTTATCATTTCAATTTTGAGTGGAAACAACAAGAACATCACCTATCATAGACTCTTCAAAAGCTACAGCAGCATATCCACTATCTAAAGGAGCTTTTCATTTTTCTTCTATTTTCCTCTTAAAGCAGTCTTTAATTAAGTGACCCTCTTTCTAACAGTAAAAATATTTTCTACCTCTGGTTCTAGACTTAGATCTAGATTTACCTCTGTTTTTAGTTTTAGTGAAAGAATTGTTAAAGACTCTGGACTGATTTCTGCCCCTAATAGTAAGACTCTCAATTTTACCAGAATCTCTCTTTTCTATCTTAACCTCCAGATATCTAGACCTTAAAGAATTGATCACAATTTTAGCAGTTAAGGTTTCTCTACCATACTTAATTACATTTTTCACTTCTTTGTAAGGTTCACACAGAGAGTTTAACAAGATTACAACATGATGTTCATCTATAAACTTCTCATTACAATTAGCAAGATCCAGACCTAAACGATTAAATTCATCTAAGTTCTCATCAAGATCTTTAAATGAGTCCATTTTGAAAGCAAAGAATTTTTCAAGCAAATAAATCTTATTTGGTAGAGATTTAACAAGATAAGTTTTTTCTAAAGCAGCCCAAACACTAGAAGCAGTTTTGGAATCATTTACCTTTCTACGAACATTGTATGCCAAGTGTAGTATGACCGTACTATATGCGATTTCATCCATATCCTTCTTCTAATCATCAGTTCGGGCTTGTGGATATGTTTTGTCCAATTCCCTTGCCGCTTTCTGTTGTACGAGGATGGCCTTCATCTTCTGCTTTCATAAGAAAAAATCTCTCTTCCGATTGGACATCTCTAGTTCAAATTTTGTACCCATAATCAACACTTTGATTTTGTACTAGAAACTCAACGGTAAGTTAAACCAGAGAAACTCAGACACTCCAAGAAAATAACAAATTGAAAAACTCTCAAGAACAAACAAACCGAACCAAGAAAGAAAAACACAATTTGGAAATCCTAAAGAAAGACCCTAGAGGACAAAGAAACTCCAATTCGATATGTGATCGATTAAGGCTCTGATACCACTGATGTAAATTACGCATACAAGAAACTAACAAAACACAATGAAAGAAGATAAAGAACACAAGAATTTATAGAGGTTCAGCTAAAATGCCTACATCCTCTGTTTCTCCACTGAAGGAACTCTGCTGTTATTAAAGTAGAGATTACAACCTAAAAGATTGATCTAAACACACTCTGTCTACTCAAAACCACCCCTGATCCCTTTACACCCCCACTCAAAGATCTTAACAAAAAGATCCCTTAGAAAACCCTAAGACTCAACGAGGAAGAAAGGAAGAAATCAGAGACCATGAAGAAAGAACTCTATCGCAGGAAATCCCTAATCAGAAAAACCAGCAGCTCTAAATCTCACACCTTATGAAATACACGAGAAGACAAAGTATATATGTACCAATACAAAGCTGTGCGTTTTGAACTTAATAAAATGCAGTCATTTTATCCCTTTTATTTATGTCTCATATATGATACCTCTGCTTCCTCACCTTCCATAATCCGACTCATAGCCTTCTCTCCAGTTTCCCTTTTCACATTTTCCCTAGTCAAACTAGCCCATTTCTCAACTCCAGCTCGAACTCCAATTCCAAGTATTTGTGTCACAAACTTCTCGTTGAAAAACTGCTTGGCTGCAACCAGCCATGTCACCATTGGCAACCCTGCACATATGCCTTCCATTGTCGAATTCCATCCTCAATGTGTCACGAATTCGCCCACTGCTTCGTGTTGAAGGATCATCACTTGTGGAGCCCAACCTCTTATGATTAGCCCTTCCTATCCATTCTCTTCTCAAATCTTTCCGGCAACCACTCTTATTCATTCCTTTCTTTACAACCCAAATGAATTGCTTCCTAGAAGCTTCAAGACATGTTGTGATCTCCATTAGCTGAGCATTGCCGAAGTTCTCGATGCTTCCAAAACATACGTAGACAACCGAATTGGTTTTCTTCCAATTCAGCGACTTCAAACACTCTTGTTCCTCAATGGAGGATTCTTGTCCTCTCTGTTTCTCATTTTCTCTGTCTTCAATGCATAGAAAAGTAGGACCAATATGCCAGGCCTTTAATCCAAGCACATGTCTTAAGTGACAAGCATAAGCTGGTTCGAGCTTATGGAAGCTATTAATGATGACACCGTAGCTGTTTAGCTCTACTTGTATAGCTTTCTTAACGAAACTAGTAAATGTTATTTCTTGCTTTATGTAATCTGGAAGTTGCTATCTTGTAATTTTGATTTCTTCCAGTTAACTAGGTATGACAAAAGGTTTTGAATCAGATGACAAGTGTTTGTGGGGCTCATACCGCATCACACATCTTGAACAACACAGAGAGAAATAACAGGTTCCATGGAATACAAGCCATGGAATCCCAAACTTAGCGGCAATTTCAGTAGACCATGGGAAGAAAATGTCTGCAACAAGGCAATTGGGATGGTGTTCCATAATGAGCTGCTCGAGAGGTTGGTCAAGCAATGAGGTTGCTAGGAGAAACTTTTCCATTATTTCTTTTGTTGTTACTGAACTAGCACTCTTGCAGTCTTCAAGCAATTGAACCTCCTTAGCAAGAAACTTGACAAGAAGAATTTCAATTTGGAAACCCAAATGTGTGCTTTTATCAATTGCTTTGTGTTGAGTGCATTGACAGAAGTGGAGATTATAGATGTTCTGCAACCTCGAGAAGTAAATAGTTTGGCAATTTGAATTGCTGGTATTAAGTGGCCAGGAGCCATAAATGGGATGAAGCATATGTGAAGCTGGTTATCCATATGGAAAGAGATAAAGTGTAAGTGTTTGTGTGGAAGCAGAAAAGTGATAGGCAAGGCTCATATTTAAAAAAAATTTGTGGGATTCTTCCTTGGTATTGCAATTTTATTTGTTTGATGAGTAACATCGTTCAAAATCAGTTTCTTAGAAAGTTTGCTAATGTATGTACTCGCTTGCGTTCGTTGTAGACTTCTAAAGAAATTTCATGAATTGTCAGTTTACTTTGAATCATCAGCAAAAAATTGATTTTGCTACATGATTAAATAATTAGAGGTCTATTCTTAATTTATTTTGTTTTTGTTTTTGTTTTTGTTTTTGTTTTTGTTTTTGTTTTTTTGCCAGAGTGCAAGTTGAATTTCCTAGAGCTTTCCATACATGTATCATAGTCATGGCAACATATAGTATTATATCGTGTTATATTTTTATCAATTTTTTTCATCTGAATTCAACCCGTTAAATTTTCATATGGAACTTTGTTCGTGCAGTGTCATATTTTATTTGTGTTTATTAGACCTAAAAATGTTTGTTCTATTTTTTTACTTAAATTAATATATTCAAATAATAAGCTAAATATTTAAATAAAATATTAGCATACCAAAATTCTACAAGATTAATAATTGTGAATTCAAAATATCACAAATTAAAATTATACAAGAATCATGCATTTTTAATTTAAAATTATTTAAAATATTACAAACCATACTAAAATTGTATATCCAACATAAGTAATAGAAAATAATAGAATCTAAAACAAAACATCAATATATAAATAGATATAATATTGTCCATTTCTAATGCAATAAAATATGAATCTCACAGTTCTCTTAAAAAAATTATACAATATAAAAAGTTAGCTATATAGAAATAATTGAATTAATAATTTTTTTTATCATGACTTATCATGTTAATTTGTTTTAACCCTTTCAATCTGTTTTTTATTTTTTTTTATCTTGTCTGACCATTGACATCCCTGCAGACACTCCATCTATCATTGAGTTCCATCTGCAATGAGTAACAAATCCACCAACTGCTTCATGATCAAGAATCAGCACTTGTGGAGCCCAACCTCTTCCAATTAGTCCATTTCCTTCCATTCTCTTCTCAAATCCTTCTGGCAACCAATCTTTTTTTCCTACTTCCTCTGCCTTGTCTTTCCACAGGAAGAACACGTCGGCCACAAAGTAGTGAGGATGGGGTTCATGAATGCGTTGCTCAAGTTGGTTTTCAAGCATGGTGGTCGCTTTGAAGAATTTTTGCTGCATATATGGAGTTGTGACTTGGTCACAACTCTCGCATCCTTTGAGGAAGTCCCACTTCTGTAGATGGAAATTTGATTAGAACCACTTTGATTCTAATCCCCTTATCTATGATTCTTTGGATCTTATTGGAATGAAGGTGTGCATTGAAAGGAGTAGAGACTGTGGTTGTTCTTAAAACTCTGGCAGCAAACAGTTTTGACATGTCTCTTATTGGTATAATATGGACTTGAGCCATTAAAGGGAAGAAGAAAAATGTGAAGCTAAGGGGATGAGCTTCCCATTTGGATTTGCAAAACAAGGATGACAATAAACTATACTGTTGGCACTGTGGAATTTTTAGTGAATATATTTGTTGATGTTGTGAAGTTTGAAGATAGTTGTTGTTGATGAAGAAAAATGCAGCAGAGCATGGTAAAGATGAAATGATGTAAGGCTGTCAATGTTAAGGTAACCAGAATTTTGGGTTAGTTTAGTTTAGTGTTGCTAAGTTTGGTTGTGATAGAACTGCTAAAAATGTGGGATCTTTTGTATTCCGGTATGGCTGCATTTGGGTGTCATTATGTAAGCCACATGATGAAAGAGTAGCAGGACAGTAGTTAGGTAGATGCAACATGCTTCCAACTGTTCATAGAATATTGCTTTATGTATTTATATTCTTTTTCTTAGCTTGTAATTAAGTAACCGATTGTATGAAGATCCTGGGAAAAAGTTCCAGACTTTTGAGTTTTGTTTACTTCTTATTCCTCTTTTGTCTTTGTTGAAACTCGTAGCCAAAACTCTTAACAACTGCAGGACTAAGAAGACATTGTTTGTTTGTTACATTTTAAGTATTTTTGTCCATCTATCTCATTCAATGGCAGAGTGATTGGTAGGAATTAATGAACTCTACTAAATTAATTCAATGAATCAAACAGTATGTAATAATAAAGAAGTACCCAGAAAGCTTAAAGTGAAGTGAAAAAATGGCAACTTCATTCTTTACTATATTATATTTTATATATCTAGCTAGTAATTTTTTCTATATTATAATTTATATATCTAGCTAGTAATTTTTTTTTTCTCTTTCTTTCTTCAATCTTCATTAAGCAAGGGCTCTCAATTCTTCAATTAGAGCACTCAAATCCGAATAGGATGAGCCTCCTTCTTCAACAGCTCTTTTTGCCATCGCTCCAAGAGCCTTTGCTCTTTTCCTCATTCGCTCTATTTCTTCACCACCTTCCATAACATATTTCACTGCCTTTGCCACAGCTTCCCTCCCAACACTATCTCCTTCCCATCTAACCCATTTCTGAACCCCAACACCAACTCCAATCTTAAGTATCTGGGTCAACAACTTTTCATTGAAAAAATGGTCAGCAAACACTGGCCACGTCACCATTGGAACCCCAGCAGAAACTCCTTCCAATGTAGAATTCCATCCACAGTGAGTCACAAATGCCCCAACAGCTTCATGATCAAGAATCAGCAATTGTGGTGCCCAACCTCTTATCACCAACCCTTTTCCTTCCATCCTCTCTTCGAATCCTTCAGGCAACCAATCTTCATTTCCATTTCCATTTTTGGTCTCACACCTCACAACCCAAATGAATTGCTGTTCTGAAGCTTCAAGACCCAATGCTATCTCCATGAGCTGGGAAGCACTGAATTTGGCTACACTTCCAAAGCTCACATACACAACCGAGTTGGGCTTCTTTGATTGCAGCCAATTCAAGCATTCTTCTTCATCAATGGAGGTTTGAACCCCTCTCTGTGCTTTCTCTTCATTGTCCTTATTGGAAAGTGAAAAGGGACCAATATGCCATGCTTTCATTCCCAATACCTTCTTGTAATGATCAGCATAAGCTGGTTCGAGTTCGTAGCAACTATTAACTATAACCCCATAGCTTCTGCCCCCGGATTCTTCAGCCTCTTTTAGCAGCTTGGTCATGGAGTTGTTCGCATTTTGTCTAACGAATTCAGGGAGTTGCAATCTTGTCAAAATGATCTCGCATGGAAGATTAGGAATGAGGAAAGGTTGGGAATCGGATGAAACTCTGCTGTGAGGCTGGTAGAGCTTGATGCTCTCCCAAGCAGACAAAGAAAGAAAACTCATTCCATGGAAAACAATCCTCGGAATGCCGAACTTAGCCGCTGCATCTGTTGTCCATGGAAAGAACATGTCGGCAACAAGGCAAGTAGGGCGCTGCTCGCAAAGAAGCTGCTCGAGCGGCTCTCTGAGCAGCGCCGTTGCTTCGTAAAATGACATAACTAGTTCTTGAGAGGAGACAGTGTCTACATTCTCGCAGCCCCGGAACAAGCCGGACTCTTGGGAAGGGAATTGGATGATTTTGATATGGATTTCTTGGGGGAGAAGTCTTGCTCTTTGTATGGTTTTGGAGAAGAAAGGAGCGTTGAGTGGGGTGGTGACAATGGTGGTCTTCACGCCTCGAGATGCGAATAGTTTGGCCATGTCCAGGGCTGGTATCATATGGCCATAAGCCAAAAAGGGGAAGAAGAATATGTTAAGCTCATGGTTTTTCCTACCCATTTATGATCAGCTTGTGAATAAGCTAGTAAGCATAGAAAGAAAAACAGAGTTTTGGCCGAGTGTTATAGCACTGACATGAGAAAGAATGAGAAACACTTGGATGTATTAATTAATTTTATGATTCATAACTTCCAAACTTTGAATGACATTTAAGGCATTGATATTGGACAGAGAGCAGATTTTACGTTTAAAGTCAAGAGGATGCAGGACAAATAAAACTGCATACATTATGGTATTTAATTAATGTGTGATCAAGACTAATAAATTACTTCATTTTTAAGTTAGAAAGGAACTGAATGTATGAAATTAATTGTTTGATATTCTTCTTCAATATGATATAAATAAAACTAGTACAAAAATATATAAACGATTTTAAATTTTTAGCATTTATTCCTAGGATTAAATAATTAAACACTGTAGTACCCTTTCATCTTCATCATAATTATCAGGCAATTATCAGTCTAATTACTAATCAGGCAATTTTTAGCATTGTTTAATGGCCTATTTATGATATATAAGCTACAAGATTTTTTTAAAAATTGTATAAAAGCAACGAAAGAAAGTACACCCAACATGATAAGTCCTAACAAAGAAAGAATGGTAAAGATGAGAGAAAGACAAATTTGCCTCTATATTAATATTATGGGCATGACATGTGCAAGGCATATGGGGAGATAACATAATTATTTAACGGATTTTAACAGTAGAAGGCGTTTTAACAACGTTTAAGATAAACAGGGAGCATAGTTGCCAATTTAAAAAGTTAAAAGGTAAATTATCACACACGTTAAAGGTTAGAGGCCAACAGTGCAAATTAGCCTAATTATCAAGTGCCGTTAAAGAAGTGGATGGAAACCATAAACAGTCTTTTTTCCACTTTCCAATCCTGTAACTTGGAAGACGTCAGTTTGATGCCCAGATATGTAGTACATATCCAATAATCTAAAGCTGATTTTTTCCCCTAGCTATAACTGTAAAAAAGCACATTTGGTACATACTGTATTAGCATGGATTATATTAGATTGCATTATATTAATTTGCATTGTTTTAGCATATATTATTATTATGCAATATTTGGTGCATATTAATTCTGTAATCTTTTATAATTTAACCAAAAAAATAACTACATTAAGTAAAAAAAATTAAAAAACTACATTTCTTTTAAATTTTCATGATTTTAACTCATATGATTTTAAAAATAATAATTATATTTTACATGATTTATGAAATTTATTTATTATATTTGTGATAATTATTACATAATTTAAAATTGTAGAACAATAATATAACTAATACAAAATTTAATGTTGACAAATAAAAACTAATGGTATTTAATAAAAATAATATGCAATAAGAAAAAATACTTAATACGCAAAACTAGAACAAAAAAGAATAAAAAAACTCAAAGCTGAAACAAAAAATATAAAAGAAAAAAACTGAAAAAGAATATGAAACTCAAGCTGAAACAAAAAGAATAAATAAAAAAATAAAAGTCAAACCTAATACACCTTAAGCCCGATTCCTCCTCCTCATTAATACAATACATATTAATATGATATATTAATATATGAGCCCCACAATTATCTTATATATACCTCGTTTATGTATTAATAGTACGTATTGTATTAATTTTATACTCTAAAAATACTTATATGGTAGGTCTATTTGGTATGCAGTATTAGAGTTAAACTATATACAGTGAACTCTTTCATATTCATGGTTTTTAAGTAATTTTCTATATTAATTAACATTTGTCTATAATAAATAATTTTATTCTATTATGTGTAATATTTTGTCCATAATAAATAATTTTAATTTATAATGAGTAACATTTTTTTCATAATAAATAATATTATCTATAATTAATAATATTTAATCTATAATGTATAACTTTTTTATTCATATTATATAATATTTTTTAAGAATTTCATTCAAACAAAAAAGTTCAATACAAAAATCTCGGCAGTAATGTATTAGTCTATACTATATTACTGTATATTAATTAACTTTTATTATATTAGTAGTGCATATGCGCATTTTATTATTATTATTTTTTAAAAAAATTGTTCAAAATTATATTTCCAAAATATAATAAATATAAAAATTAACAAAATTTAATTAAAAAAGAATTAATCTATTATCTTAAATAATTATTAAATTGATTTAAAAAACTCTAGTAGACATAATTATTTTATTATTATTTTTTACCACGTATTTAAATAAATATACTATTCATAATAACTAAATTGAATTTTTATTTTTATTTATAATTTCAATATTAACTAAAACTATATAAAATTAGATTTTATTATATGTATATAGGAGGTGCTAGGCGAATTCGCCAATCACCCAGAGTCCAAAACACTCAAAATAAACATAACGTTAATTTTCTGATTCCAAATGCACCATTTCACTATTTTTCCCCCACATTCACTCCTCATTCAGCTTCGATCTTCACTCAACCTCTCTCCCTCCTTCACTGTGTTTGCTTCTTCGCACCAGGGAAACCAAAACGTAAGGAAATCAAAACGCAGCGATCTTTGTCCTCTTCCTCTTCGAGTCTCCTTCACTTTGCATAAGAGAAGATAAAAAACGGAGATAATTATTTTTTCTTTTCTGTTCATTAGGTTTTTTTTTTTCTTTCTCTAATTTAAGTTTCTATAAAGTTAGTTTTTTTCTTCTCTAATTGTTGCAAACGCAGTAGTTAAGAGAGTGAGTATTTGTTGTTTAGGGTGTCTTTGAAGGAAGATTAAGTTATTTCGCATAATAATGATTTAAAATTGGCTTGTGAATGGATATCTGATTTTTATTTTTATTTTGTGGACATCAATCTTCATCGGGACAGTGAGTTGGCTCACATAGTTCTTGTTCAGTGCTAGGAGTTGAAGACCGAGGTTACAGCTCTGTTTTTCGCCTGTTCGAAAGATACTGGTAAACGTTTTCTTGATTCTTCATTAGCTTTAGCATTTTTTTTTATTTTTCATTGATTAAATCAGTTCTCCCTTTTTGGTATTTTCATTAATTATAGTTTAAGTTTGTATATCAAAATTGAGATAAAAAATCAAAATGTGTGTTGCTTATCTTTGTATGAGAAATCAGAGTGCCCAATTTTAAAAAGCTTGTTGGCATTCATACTGAGAAGAAAACGTAATATAATTTCAGTAGTATAAAGACTTCAACTTTTCTTATTCATGCTCTTATATAATGTTGTAGTCGAGAAATACTTCAATGTATAAAATTTTAAATCTTTATGTCCATCAAGTTTTTCCTTTTTCATTTGTGCGTTAAGAAATTGTATTGGGTTTTCTTTTCAAGCAAATTGGCTAACTAAGTAGTTCTTTTCACTTTCTTAGGTATTCTTACTTATTTTTTATTGTAAATTATTAATATTATTTTTTACGGTCATTATCATAATCTTTATTATTATCCTATATTTGCTTTCTATAACTAACATATGATAGATAAAGTTGTTAAATAGTATCATAAGCAGCATGATGATTTTCTTTAGCATTGTGTTACATGTCTTCTGATATATGTTATTGATTGATTAATAATAGGGTTTATGGCACGGTTGCCTCTCAACCTTTACACGTTTTTGCACTTGACACCTCAACCTTTTTGTTTTTCGCATTTAACCTCTCAAGCTATAGTTAGGTTGTACCGTTACAACTAAACATATTATCCATTAAGCTTCTGTGATCAAAGCACGTGTAAGCCGCACATGCTATAGTTTATTACATCGTTTGGCTCCAAAATGATAGAGAAATTGAACAATGCCCTGAATTTTGGGATGAGGCAAACAGAGAGGGCATGCAAATGACATTATATTTATATCTCTTTTTCTTCTGTATATGGACAAACCACACAACCAACAAAAGAAGATTGAGCACTACAAACCCAACAACAATACCAACTGCAACAGCTCCTCTAGTTTTTAGCCCTCTTGAATCTTTAGATGAAGAATTTTTTGTTACCTTTTGTATTGGTAGTTGATTTTGCAGTAGGCTTCTGTGTTGGAATAGAAAGAAATGGTGAAGAAGTGGGGTTTGAAGAATTACCAGGTGGAGCAAGGGGAGAAGTAAGAAGAGGTGGTGGAGAGGATGAGGGGACAGAAGGAGGAGGCGATGGCAATTTCGATTCTGAGAGAGAAGCATATTGAGAAATAGTTGGAGGACATGGGCAAGAG
This sequence comes from Ochetophila trinervis, assembly GCA_003254975.1. Taxonomy (NCBI): domain Eukaryota; kingdom Viridiplantae; phylum Streptophyta; class Magnoliopsida; order Rosales; family Rhamnaceae; genus Ochetophila; species Ochetophila trinervis. The sequence continues at coordinate 2,234 of QANX01007141.1, read as the reverse complement.
GAGACTCATCTAGTGCCCCAGATTATGGTAGAAGAGAAGAAGTTGAAGAAGGAGGTTTTGGAACACTGACTGGAGGAGGTGGGGTTACTGCTGAAGGAGTTGGAAAGGCTTGGGAGGAGGAGAATCTCCTGAATGAGAGGGTTGTGTGGAAGAATTCGGAGGCCGTGGCGTAGCTGCAGCTGTAGGAGGAGTAGCAGGAGGCAATGGCAGTGGGGCTGCATCGGGAGGCTCTAGCGAAAACGGAGGCGGCGAAGCCTGAAGAGATGGGGGAGGTGCAAAAGCATGAGTTGATGGGGGTAAGGCATATGCATGTGGTGATGCTGGTGGAGACAGATGAGGAGATGGCGGTGGCATTGTGTTGTGGTATAATTAACTCGCAAGTGCACGAATAACAAGTAATAAATGGGAGTTCTAAAAGAATTCTGATATCGATCCCACGAGGAATAATGTCTCTAGTTATTGAAATTAAATAAACTGTAAATTAAACTTTGAAAATTTAAAAGAGAGTTTTTGAAATATTGTTGTTTTGTAACCAAAGCAATATTAAAAACGAAAACAAGGTAGCAAGTAAGATTTCACAAATTTTAAAGAACAAAGATCATGATTTCACCATTATTACTCATATTTAGTTTTAATGCAAAATAGATTCATAGGTTAACCCCCCTTTAACCACAAATGACTAGAAGTTGATTCCTCAATGCATTCTAATCTAGCAAGCACAACGTATTTAATTATCCCTAATATAAATACGGAAATTTAAGTCCTAAGACATGCAAACCCAATAAGACCTTGTTAAAGTTGTCACTAAGGCATGCAATATTCCTATAAACATGTATTTCATTGCCCATCCATATTTATATTCCTTATCCCTAAGTCAATATAAATACTAAATCAATCCACCTTTTCATGGAAAGCATTAAAAACTACAATGAAATATTAACCTTAAAACATGAATCAAACTAAATATGCATTAAAAACTAAATACTTGTAATAGGGTTACATCACAATCCTTATAGAAAAGTTAGTTACACATCATCTCAAAATTATCCATGAAATAAATAAGAGACAACATCGTTTAAATAACAAAGAAGATGAGAGAAAAGAAAACAAATCCGGTTTATGACTGCTAGAAATTGATTCTTCAATCCATTCTTCTTGGCTTCTTCAAACAATGATCAAAGCTTCAAGTTGATTCCTCTAAAGGTTGGCCGAATCTCCTTGGACTTCTCTTTGTATAACACAACTTTGCTCTCTTAAAATCTGAAATATAAAATCTACTAAAAACCTATGTTGCTGTGAGAATGGGGAAGAAAAGAAAGGGAAAGGTGCGGCTGGAGAGGGAACAAGGCTGCTGTAGCCGTGAGGGCTTAGTGACTTGTGTGTGGGATTCTTTTCACTTTCAGGGTAGCAATCTATTTATAGGAGAGGTTTTAGAGAGGTTTAACCCTAAGGTGTCTCTAAAACCTAGAGAATATAGGAGATAAAATATTACATGATCTCAAACTCCCCTAAATTCTCTATATGGCCGGCCATCCTAAGGACATAGAGGTATTTTGTGCCTTATGCTCACACTAGGGATAGAGATACTTTCCTTATCTTCTTAGGAATCATAATCAATCTCTACTATCCCTTCCTTTTATCCAAAATATTATTCCAATTAAGATAATTAGGATATTTTGACCTTCCATGTGTCATGTGATGTGGAAAATTCGGATACATGGCTAATATGTGGTGACATGGCAGTCCAATCACAATCACTACGCCAAAAACCCTAATAGGCGACGCAAAACTAGCGTCGCTAGTTGTAAACGGCGACGTAAATTCATGTGTCGCGGAAAGGGGAGTCGCCGAAAGTAAAAAAACATTCGCGACGTCTAAAGTGCGTCGCCGTAAAATAAGGATTAAGGCGACGCTCAGCGTCGCTGATAATGGTTATACATTCGCGACGAAAGTGTCGCAGTATCTTCATCAAATCGGCGACGCAAGTGTCTCCGTTTCTCATTGTTTACGCGCACTTTTGGCCTAGAATCGGAGACGCGAGCGTCGCCTTTTCTCCTAGAATCGGAGACGCTGGCGTCGCCTGTTCTCCTAGAATCGGAGACGCTCGCGTCGCCTTTTCTCCTAGAATCGGAGACGCTCGCGTCGCCTTTTCTCCTAGAATCGGAGACGTTGGCGTCGTCTTTTCTCCTACAATCGGAGACGCTGGTGTTGCCTTTTCTCCTACAAACGGAGAC